>JAMKCH010026887.1:0-19342 GCA_023653785.1 Ophioderma brevispina
GTTTCATTGACACAATAATTTATACTTGAAGGTAATTCTTAGAAATTTGTGTCAAGTATTTTTTGAAGATATTAACGTTTTTGGCTGCCATATTGATTGACGTCATGTTACAACTTTAAAGTATCAGAAATGCATTTATTGTGTCTACCAACATAATCTAAGTACTTCATGTTTATTTTTTTATGGCAGGTATTTGCTGTTATAGGGCATATTTTAAAATTATTGGATTTGGCTTCCATTTTGAATTTGAAATATGACTCAATGTTACAAGTGCCATGCACTTGTTCATCGGGTCCTATAATATATTTATTAACTTCATAGTTTGATAATATAGGGTCGAATAGATAATTATCATTTATGGCGACGCCATCTTGGATTTCTCCAAACGCCCAAGGGTGCCAAGGTGGCACCCAGCAGATTCTAATTCTACACACCCTTATCTATCACGTTCAGCAAAAAAATTGTGTACATGCTCAACTTTACGGTGGTCTGGCCATCACTTGGACCATATCTCTCCGACTAATTAACCTTTATGTGAAGTATAGCAATACCATAGGATACTGAGTATGATTAAAATTTCGGATCAGGTGTAGAAGTAATTACAGTCCGGCGTACTCATAGTCCGGCTACAACGGTAAGGAATAGGGCACTCAATTCAGTTGACTCTTCGCGCAACATTAGTTTCACGCTTTATTCCGTTATCGTCTATGGGCGCCCGGACTATGGCTCCCGCCGGACTATAGCTGCTTTCATACCGGTGTGAAAGCAGATATAGTCCGGCGGGAGCCGCAGTCCGGGGTTCCATAGACGATAACGGAATAAAGCGTGAAACTAATGTTGAGTGAAGAGTCAACTGAATCGATTGCCCTATTGTTCACCATTGTTCCCGGACTATGAGTACGCCGGACGATAATTACTTCTACACCGGTGTGAAAGCAGATATAGTCCGGTGGGAGCCACAGTCCGGGGCTCCATAGACGATAACGGAATAAAGCGTGAAACTAATGTTACGTGAAGAGTCAACTGAATCGATTGCCCTATTGTTCACCATTGTTCCCGGACTATGAATACGCCGGACAATAATTACTTCTACACCGGTATTTGATCACGAAGTTGTGATTTTCTATAAAAGGGCATCGATTTGGAGCTTAGCTATTTCACACAGTAATAAGTATGTGGACAAGCATTATTTATTTGAAAAAAATGGATTGTTAGAAAATTTAGGGCGCCATCATCGGGAAATCTCTGAGTCAGTCTCTCGGATGTCGACGGGGCAACAAGGTGGTTACTATATAGGTGTCTCTTAGCGGATGATAGAGATCGCAAATGATTTTTACCAAACCAACAAGAGGAGAAAATACTCTTGACTTGCAGATTGTACAAAAAACCCTAATGGTGAGAGGAAAGATTCAATGACATTGCTAGGTTTTCTGACCATGATGGAATCCTTTGATAAACCACGGGTAATAAACCCAAACTACCCTTTAAGGTTTTCATTATCCCATATAGCCAATACTCAAGCTCTTCTATTGTCATTGGAGTATGATGTTTGTGGTAGAGATTTTTCAAATAGTGCTGTTGAAGATCTTTATGAAGAGTTCCAACAAAGATTCATAGTTTCAGTGGATGCCACATATACCATCCAAATAGTTACTAAAAAGAGCCCACTTGAAACAACCACTTGGATGTTACACCAAGTAAAGCCGATTGCATAAACGCAAGCAGAGGGATGCAACTAAAGAAAAATAGCAATTAAGAAAACTTACTACAGATACTTTAATGGTGATTTTTCTCTTCATATGGATATTAAAACAAGAATATGATTAAAATTTTCAGTTAAACTCGATCCAGCCTACGTTTGGATAAGTAGAAGCAAGAATGTATATAAATTCTCCCATATGGGGACACTGTGTGTAAATAATTTGGTCGACTATGTGAGGCGGTTTATTCAGAACATCATTTGGACGTAAATTTCACTAGCTAATTAGAAAAAATTAAACTTTCTTCTGATACAAGGTCTCATTTTGATGAGGTAAAGTTGGGGGACGAGGTTGTCGATCAGGTCACCCCCTTTTAAGGTAAGTAGTAAGAATTCGTTGTATCATTGCAGCACAATGATCATCCCTACTTACTTCATGACATACTAATGGTATAGCAAACACGCGCGCAGGCATTTCGCTATTGGAAGAAGCGCAAACCAAAGTGAGGAAGGGAGGCGCCGTCCCGGGGCGCCGGGGACCAAAATGTTTCCCTGTCCATTTTAGTATGAAAATCTCGTGGCAGGTCTTGAAATTAAATGTGAAAAGGACATGGAAGAAAAGGTTACATGGGAAAAGCTTTATTCTCTAATTCAGAGCAAGGAAGCCTGGGTGATAATAGCTCATAATTTTAAAACATTCTTATTATCATTGTTGTGACGCATTCCGAAAGAAATGCCTTGATTCAACTGATTGTCAGAGAGCGTGTGGTCCAGTGGAAAAGCGCAGGACTCTGAATCTAGACCGCGAGTTTGAACCCCGCCGTGGCCCAAGTGTTTGCAATCAGAGCATTGGGACTTGTGTGTATGCGATATAATCCCTTAAATGCCGTTGTTTGCCCCCTTGTCAAAATCACGGAGCGGACAACCTGCCTGTGTTGAGTGGGAAATTGATCCTAGATTCTAACAAGGACAAGAACACTACCTCCCTTTTTTGCGGGATGCATGTCAGGTGGTAGTCACTGTCCTCTAGGGGAGTGAATGGATACCAAAAGGTTGTATTATTATTATTATCCACCATGTTCACCCTCTTGATTCCACTGTATGAAAAAGTACTTTATTATCCCAACGTCCGAGGTTACTATTTTGAAGGGACTTATCTTATAGCTCAATGTTCAATGGTTCAAGTATTTTATTCAGCATAAAATATCGACTTGACAGAAATGAATACTACAGTATATTAATTCAGAACAAATAAAGTATAAATTGCAAACGTGCTAAAATGAGCAATTGAGGGATATGATATGCTTGGACCAGTATGGGACAACCTATAGGTTATAGATATTGCTGGGCCTGTAAACCATACAAGTAAACTATACTCAATATTACAATAATCATAAAATCTTAAAAAAAAAAAAAAAAAAAAAAAAAAAGGTAAATATAATAACAAAGAAAAACCAAACAAAACAAACAATATATCTAATGCCTACACAAACTTAACGGGAATAAGGATACGGGAAAATGGACAATGGACAGACTTTTCAACAGGTCTTGCTGAGGTATTAGTACTATTGCATAATGACGAAGCAGAGGTAGAAGAGGTAGAGGTGGAGAAAAAATAAGGAGAGAGATAGAAATGAAAGGAAGAACGAAAGGAGGAGAGAAAAACAATGACCTGGGGAAAATTATTAAGAATTGTACTGGTTGATGAAAGTTTTTTGAGTTGAGCTTAAAAGTATTTTTGTTTGTAATTGTTGCGATAGATTCTGGGAGATCAGTCAAAGTTTTGCGCATGATACTGAATAAAGTGCTTTCAGAGGAGATTTTGCGGAGGGAAGAGAAAGTTTGTAAGCGCTTGTCTGGTGTTATAGGTGTGGCTTTGTCTGTTAGTGAATAAAAATTGCTAAAGTTCGAGGTAAAAGATTGTTGTGATAGTTCAAACATGAAGAGCGCTGTTTGAAGTGGTTGAGGTGCTCTCATTTAAGTGTTTTCAGTGAGTTGGAAATAATGGCAAAGTGTGAGTTCTAGGGGGGGGCGTTTGTGATAGTGCGAATTGTAGAAGTTTAGGCAAACCCACAGCCCGGAGGATGGAAATGGAGTACAGACTTTCTCTATTGATAGATTTTAGGTCATTAGAACCTAAGCCAATATTTTTGGAGGGTGTGCAAAATTTGTTACAGTGCCATTTTTGAAAATCCAATTTATGGACTGCTACCAGTCCCAAAATCACTAATAATCCACTGGGATGGGACTAAGTATTTCAGATAGAGATAAATAATTCTCGGTACTCCGGTGTTTAAGCACGAGAAAAGTGTTGGTAAAGTAATTTTATCATTACATTGCCACTAAAATCCAATATGGCTGTCAAAGTCAAATACCTGATATCGGGAATCATTAAACTAACTCTTAACACTCCCAACTTCCGTTATATCTATTTACGCTACTTGAACATGCTGAACACCTAAATATGTCTGCAGGTGTTCAAAATCTGTTAACATGGGTGCACTCTGCAAGTGTACTTTAACACCTCTAGAATGATTTCCAACTCATCAGGACACGTAAGTGTTCATGCACATTTTATGCAGTTTAGAGGCTTGGTTCCAGTGTCTATATGCATGCTTTATGCTTTAATTATGACCACATACATGGATTTGATACTGAAACCCTTATTTGGTATTTCTCTGTAAGGACATTCAAAAATCCAAGATGGCAGCCAATAAGACCGCCTGTAAAAATAATAACCTACATATAGTGTCTTATATGTAGTTACATCAACCAGATTATTATTATAAGGTGTAAATTAAGGTTAGGGGATAAGTATTTGACCATTTGACATTCTTATCTGGAATTTCTGTTTCTTACATGCAAAAATGTTAAGATGGAGGCCAATGTGGCTGCCTTTTTACCTTTCTTTACAATAATAAATTACGATAGATCTTGTTGATTAGTTTTAAAACACCAAAATTATTATTCAAGTTTTAAATTAAAGTATGGATGTATTTCTTTGAACATTAATAACTCATATCTGGCATATTAGTTTTGACAACATACTTAAAATTCAAAATGACGGCCAGTATATTATGACTATATGACAATTCGTAGGTTTTTAATATACTTAAGGCCAGCCATTGGCTTCCATATTGATTGGTAAGCTTGTTGATACGCTTGAAATGCCAGATATGAGTTCCTACGGGTATAGACGCGCAGATTCATGCCTCTCCCCCCCCTCCAAATACTTGAGAGTTATGGTCACTGAATGAGTTCAGGGCATTATTGGGGTGAGGGTGGCCATATTGGATTGATGGTAATGTGTGATCAATCACGTCAATAACCGGTTCAAAAGATTTATCGTGATTTAAAACCTGGATCTCGTGCATAAAATTATGGCCATTTGACATGAATTGAGAGTGATAGCGGTCATATTGGATTTCTAGAAAATGGCCAACTGCACGAAAATTTTGCACACCCTCCTGAAAATTATAAGCTTAGGTCATCATTGACAAAAATCGATAATAGAAAAAGGTCTGTACTCCATTTCCAACTTGCCCCCATTATCCTGACTATTACATGTTAGGAGAAAAAACAGGTAGCCTTGTTAGTCCCCTAAAATAACACGGTACAAATGAGTGGGCGAAGGGCGATACTTGGAAAACCACATCTGCATGTTGCTATGGACTTCTTCACATCGTCTAGACCAACCAAAAAGATACCGTCGACTGAATAAAAAAGACAATACAATTAACCACGATTATATAAAGCAATTATTTAGAACCTGGATTATGATGTTTTATAATTGATTGTCGTATTGGCTGGACCGCATGTCTGCAAAAAAAATTTTGAATCATCGTTTTTACGAAGCTATTTACGTTTACGAAGGTGGGGAGTGGGTAATACCTCTACCCCTTCCCCCACCCCCCCGCATAAGGCATTTGTTATTAAAGGCCCAGAAAGGCAAATAGAATTGATGGCAGCCGCCCGACATGAGCTTGTGTCAAGTTTACAAGGAGGGACCAGAAAAGATTCAATCTTGGGTTGGTGATGACATATTTGTGGTTCCATTGATTTATATATCAGAGAGTAATTATAGAAAATTCCAGGGACTGGTGTGAATCTATTCAATACACAGACTGATAATCAATTTCACAAATGATGTCACTGGCAGTGTATTCTTTTTTCTAGCCCTGTTTATTGCAATGGAATGTCCCACAAAGATTTAGAATTGTTCGAATTGATTTAAATGATGTACCAATTTATTGGGCTACTCCTAAGGTTTAAAAAAGGTATAGTTTGCCCTCTCTATGACCTGTAGTTTCAGTACAATAGGCACATAACAGTTCAAGGTCATCCTGGGTAAAATTCATAGAATGGTCCGATTTTGATCGGACTGGTTGTAAATTGAACAATTGGTCCCACAAGACGCAATGTTCTCGGAACCACCGTAGGTGGCGCAGCACACGACTAGGGCTTTGACGGAACTCTCTCAATTACTTTCGTAGTAAAATACCAAGTAATGACCTAAAATGCCCCAGATATCTATGATGTAGCCAACATTTTGACATTGTATCGCATGGAACGCCTTAGAATGGTTTCAACAGGGTTGGAAACTCTGAAAAACATACGAAACAGCATCTGAGCCAAAAAGTGAATGTTATGATTTTATTTAAGAGACCCGTGACGTCACGAAGAACGTCATAGAGCACATCACATGTGAGATCACATGTTTTGTCGCACGTTCTTTCTTCGTCTTCGGAAGCAGACTAAACATTCGGATGCTCGGAAACGTCACCCAAACAATTTACACTTCAAGATGATCATCAAGATGATGGATAGGTAAGTGAAAATGTGATCTTTTCTCTTCAAATTTATACCAAATTTGACCGATTTAGATTTTACACTCGAATCATTATTCGCTACCCAAAAGTGTAAATTTAGAAATCGTGGACTTGACCATGCGAAAAGGGATAATTTAGTGAAAAGAAATGTTTTTTATTAATAAAAAAACTCGTGACATTGTCAATGTTACGTGTTCATCTCGTACCCAATTCATCAGTGTCCCTGCACATGAGAAATGTTTGATTTTATACGCCAAAGTACTCAAAATGTCGGGTCATTAATTTACAAAAACCGTACAGTAAATACGCATGCATCTGGAGCAGAATTCTTATGTTCACGAAAAATCCGCTAATAAGCTTAAATATACAATGCACATCTAGTCGTCATCATCATGGGTGAACAACATCCACATAGTGAAAATCCTTATAGAATGAACATGATCGACCATCAAATCCGTTGTTGTGTGATGCTTATATCCCAACATTCACTTTCCAATCAAAATCAGTAGGTGCGAGGATGTATTTCCACCTTCGTGAATGCAAGCTTCTTCACCAACCAGAATCCTTCATCAACAACAACATCTCAAAGCACAGGAACATAACAACAAAATTATGTGCAACATCAAAGCATTCAAGCCACATGTACCAGTACATTGAAATCCCTTCAGCATGCCTTCATTCAACAACAAACCCAAGGGCCTGGAAGTATTAAGAATTTTTCATATTGGGATATATATCCTTGCATAATATGATTTGCACATGTCTAATAACCCATCTGCTCCCCCCCCCCCCATGCGCACAAACATCTAATAAATGTTGTACAGTCGCCCCCTTCCATGCAACTGGCCAGACGCAACACAAATGGCACTATCTCTAGTTCCGAAAAATTCTGGTAGGTAAAATGTAAAAAGATTCTTTGTTATGGAACGTTCTATAAAGATTACAGTGCTATTACCGTGACCCGTCACCATAACCCTGTAGCCCAGTCACATTTTACGGGTTCCCATTATGCAATGAATATCATAGCTGGTGCAACCAAGTACATTTTGGCTTCTGTCCCATTCGACGAACCCAATTTGGACACCCACTTTTTACGAACGGACTATATCTCAAACAATCCCCCATTGACCTTAACCCTTGAACCTACTTTGACTCATAACTATTTAACTACAACCTTCAGATAGGGCACCGATACCTTTCTTTTAATCCTGGAAAGTGACGAATACGTTTGTCATTTTTTTCGACAGCGTTTTGATCTTGTCAACTTTTGACCCCTATATAAACATTACCCCCCTTAAAAATAATGTTCCACTCCTTTGATTTTGGTAACTTTTGATATGTTGTTTTTTAAAGGTTTTCACAATACAATTCTGAAGAGATGATTCTTTTTGCAATTAGGTTTTGGGTAAGGCGCATTTAAACTCAATTTTGACTGAGCCCTACTGTGTCCCCCAATTGTTAAAGCAATGAATTTCTGGAGAAATAGTGCTTCTCTATCTCTTGTAAACATACTCTGAGTTTGCGCATTACATGATATTATCTGCTAGAGAACTACTCAAAATAGTGCTTAGATGCCACTACATAGGCGGCGTAGGCGCGTAGTGCCCAGAGGGTTAAGGGTTTTTTAGTTCATTAAAGACAAACCATACCGTACCAAAATCGTACATGTGTCATAGGAAATGTAGTATTTTTTCTGTAAGCATTAAAACGAGATGGTCGATCTCAGAAAATGCCAACAAATCATCAGTTTCGCCGATCTTAAATGAAGTGAGCAGTTGGAAAGATACATCTAATTCTAAGAGTGAGAGGTATGCTGTAGTGTTAGGTTAATCAACATCTTTTACTCCAACAAGTGCGAAATCAACGAAGTGTGGCAATTATTCAGGACTTTGACCATTTTTGTAAAACATGCGAAGCCAGTGAAAAATAAAGTTTGAATCAATTTTGTTTGAGTAGTAATCCCATTCCTCGATATGCCCGCGATTTCCCTGGATGCAAACGTTTGATTTCAGATTGCCCACAGGAAAACATCAAGAGGCGTGATATCAGGAGACCTTGGGGCGTAATATCAGGAGACGTTGAACGTGATATCAGGAGACCTTGGGGCGTAATATCAGGAGACCTTGGGCGTGATATCAGGAGATCTTGGGCGTGATATCAGGAGAGCTTGGGGCGTGATATCAGGAGAGCTTGGGGCGTGATATCAGGAGACCTCGGGGCGTGATATCAGGAGACATTGGGGCATAATATCAGGAGACCTTGGGCGTGATATCAGAAAACCTTGGGCGTGATATCAGAAGACCTTGGGGCGTGGTATCAGAAGACCTTGGGGCGTAATATCAGGAGACCTTGGGCGTAACATCAGGAGAACTGTGGGGCATTCCACCCAGTGGTTCAATTAAATGATACGATTGCTGAACAGATCGGCAAAACTTCAGTGAAGGATGATAGCGCTTTATTCTATCAGGCATACAATCCCTCAATGAAGTCTTCACACTAGACTAGGTTACGCGGAGGAAGGACCCCAAAGGAGGTTCGAAATCAAGCAATATGAGACTGATTTTATATTTTAGTTACTTTTTTGTAAGTATTGTTCAGGTAAACTTGGAAGCCCTCAGGTATAAAGAGCTGTTTATACTCAAAATCCTATTCATGAACCTCTAAATAATATTTAACCGATATACTCACCTAAGTGAGCTACTATTCCATGTGGTCTGAGCAATTTCTTCACCTTTTGCCAAAATTCCTTCTTATATAGCTCTGCAGATTCGTGAGGAGTTACTATAATTTTTAGTTTTGAAGAAACAAACAAAAACGGAGACAAAATATCCAAACAGAATAGGAAGTAAGAGTTATTGACAGCAGCGTGCAGCGTCTGCTGATTCTGTAATTCTGTTATGCTGATTCCGTAAAAGAGGCCTTGCATATTCTGTTGACTCTCCCCAATACTAAGACGACTAGATTTAAGATTTTCGGAAGAACAACATGCACGTGGGACGAATACCGTTTCAAAATTAGTCTTGCAGTAGGCACATGCATATGACCCTGCACAAAATGTTTTGATGGTTTCTTGGCAACATTGACCTGGTGATTGCAGATCTTTATGATGCGATTTTATCACCCTTGAGCATATTGAAATAGGGAAGGGGGATTTACAGGGGGAACATTTTGTACTAACTTTGTTAAAAGTAATTGTCCTAGATATAGCAAACTATACCCTTTTTAATCCTTAGAACCAGATGAACATGTCTACACACCTTTTTTCATTCCGTATGAAACGTTTACAAATTTGACCCCTGTTAATTTAACCCCCCCCCCCCCCATATGTCAAAACGCTCAAGGATGCAAAGGTTGCATCATCAGATTTTGAATCAGTAGGTCAATGTTGCCTAGAAACCATCAAAACATTTCGTGCAGACTCTTTTGCAAGGTCTATTGTTCTACCGCTGGACTAAATGTAGATCACACCTTGAATTATGGCAACGCAAACACTTAGGGGTGATGTATTGATTGCATTTAAATCGCTCTGGAGCGAACGCCTTTTGTTGGAGAGTCGGAGACCTTTATTCTCTTAAAGCGGCACTGGCACATTTTTACAAAATATGAAATTTCTTCAATTTGCTCTCAAATGATAATCTAGGCCACTGGAAGAATAGAGATGCATTTTACACATAAAAATAACATACTCAAAAACAGATAGGGACGTTAATAACTCAATTTAATAAGAGGTAAAAGACATCCAGGTAATTTGTAGGCTAACTCTTAAGTTTTCCATAACTTTAATCAACACATGTGCATATTACATGAATATCATAGACTCGTACTCATTGATATTAAAACCACAAAGGTCACAGAGCAGTCAAACAATGTGCATGCCGTGGGAAACATGCATACGGCGTGCGTTTCCTTGTGTTAAACGCCATTTCCGTCAGCTGCTGAATTAATGTCGCCGGCGACATTAATTATAAGATCGTTCTGTTTACCCATAAGGATGCTGATTTGGTCTTAATCATTTCAGGTGAGGGCTAATGTATATAAAAGTTTTACAACCATGCAAAATATCGATTTTGAAAAATCTTGAGGGCACACTATTTTTCAAATGTGCCAGTGTCTTTTTAAGA
This sequence comes from Ophioderma brevispina, assembly GCA_023653785.1. NCBI lineage: Eukaryota > Metazoa > Echinodermata > Ophiuroidea > Amphilepidida > Ophiodermatidae > Ophioderma > Ophioderma brevispina. The sequence continues at coordinate 10,650 of JAMKCH010026887.1, forward strand.
GAATTGTAGAATTATTATAATTATAAACAATCGGAAGCTGCACGCTGCTGTCACTGAACTGATTACTTGCTTCCAATCTCACATAAAAGTTACCCATGATTCAGTGAATTAGGGACAAATCATTGTTTTCGAAATTGTGCTCCTATGTACACATTACCCACATACGTACAGATTGTTTGTGGAATAGGACGTTATGTGTGAGGAAAAGAATATATTGCCTCAAAGCTCGCGTCATTTTGCCAAATATTTCAGTCTTCGGCCATAATTTCCTTGTATTTACTCGATGAAAGGTAAATGTAGCTTTAAAGTATTATTCATTTGACTTGGCTTTCTCTTTGCCACTGTCATGAATTAAATACGTTTAAGGATATGGAGCTGTATTAGTAGTATGGTAAAATAATGGGCGCCATTTTGAAAACGTGAAAGAAAAGGGTGGAAATATATATTACTGTTCAGAAAAGAAATCTCTTTTAGGTGATCTATTATGAAAATTATTCGAAATATTCAAAATAGCTTATGGATCCATTACCAATGACTTGTGCATACGCAAAGAAGAAGAAGCTTGAGGATTGGTAATTCTACAGCAGTACTTTTTTAAATACCGTAAAACGATCCATGTTAAAAGTTGATAACTTACATTCAATTAATATAACGTCATATGTGTTCTCACAATTCTTAACGAATTCAACACCATCGCCTATTTGAAGTTGAAGCCTTGGGTCGGATAATTTGCAGGCTACTTGGGAAAGTACCGTTTGCAAAGTTCTCCGATCATCTGAAAGTACGTGTTAATTGCAATAAAAACAAAGAACGATCAAATAGTACTCTATTAAACACAAAACTTTGTGTAATCATAAGGCATTAGTGTTTATAATTCGAAACAAATCATTTTAAACGGATCAATTGTTCGTGGCACTTGGTATGAAATCGAATCATTTGTTTCAATATAATCAAATAGACCATTTTTGCATTCTTCACTATAATTGCGAAACTTCGTTGGAAGTTATCAGACCACAATACGCATGCGTACCTGTAACGTCATATGCGCACTCGCAATGCATTGTGGTGAATGCAATAGTGATCAGTTATTAATGATTCAAGCTATATTAGTTTTCAAATAATAAACTAACAACAAAACCAATATTGCAAGAAATTTAAATAAAATAATTATTTGACCTCAATAATTGCAACAGAAACAGTTTTTGCGTCGTTATACCTAGAAATGATGAGCGAATAACATATCAAAAGTCTAGAAGTATAAGTAGCGGGGAACATGTATTTGCAAGGAGGCAAGGTTTGTACGGGGGGTGGGGAGGCTCGGTATAAAGTAGGTATAATAATTGTACTCAATGTACTGAAATTTATAACATCATTTTGGCCATGTCCTAAGGATTAAAAAAATATAATTTACACTATATGTAAGTTATAATTCGAATTAGGGCAATAAAGGTTCAAGGTCATCTAGGAGTAACATTTTCGAAATGCTCCGATTCTTTTCAAAATGGTCCCAAATTCTTCATATAGTCCCAAAGAACCAGGGAATATAATACTTGCATTCATTTCATCATTAAGTCATGTAATTAGAAGTCAAAATGTAACAATGGTCTACATATCCTATATTTTCTTTAATGTTTACCATCTAATTTACATACTAAAATGTAGAGCAAATATGCATTTTCTGTTATTGGTTATATGATATGACCAGACAAACAGTTTCAGACTAGTTTGGTCAAAATTGGAGCACTCTGAAAGAATTACCACATGATGACCTTGAACCGTTATTCACGAGCCCTATAATCCTGACACTAATGACCGACCGCAGATATGGCCAAATATACTTTTTTTATTTGGGACCGAATGATAAGTTGGGTAGGGGTAGGTAGGGTACTAGGTTTTAAAAACCATTAGACCCGTTTTCTGAGACCCTGTTTTAGACCCCTGTACAAAATGTACCCCCTATTTTTTACATATTCCCCATTGTTGATTTTTCTAGACTTTTGACACATTATTCTGTAACAATTTAGAAGTATGATAACACAAACATTGTTTCTGTTGGCGATGTTTTAGGTCAAAAAACAACTTTTTAGCACTACAATTATTATAGTATCCAAGAAGTCACCCAGATCTTGATAGGCAAAAGTAGCACGCAGAAACAATGCCAATCAAACCGGTGTGAAAGTAATCATAGTCGGCAGGTATCATAGTCCGGGCTCCATAGACGACAACGGAATAAAGCGTGAAACTAATGTTGCGTGAAGAGTCAACTGAATCGATTGCCCTATTGTTCACCATTGTTCCGGACTGTGAGCCCAGAGGACTATATCTCCTGCCACACCGGTCTCACAGTCCGCCAACAATGGTGAACAATAGGGCAATCGATTCAGTTGACTCTTCACGCAACATTAGTTTCACGCTTTATTCCGTCGTCTATGGAGCCCGGACTGTGGTTCCTGCCGGACCATATCTCCTTTCACACCGACGGGCCATATCTCCTGCCACACCGATGTGGCAGGAGATATAGTCCTCCGGGCTCACAGTCCGGGAACAATGGTGAACAATAGGGCAATCGATTCAGTTGACTCTTCACGCAACATTAGTTTCACGCTTTATTCCGTCGTCTATGGAGCCCGGACTATGATACCTGCCGGACTATATGATTACTTTCACACCGGCAATCAAATCATTAGCACAACAGCTAAGATAGATTTTAAAAGAAGAAAGCCGATTTGTTGCTAGCTATCTAGAAGAATGCATCTTCTTAGAGCAGATTTTAATACGTGGATCCTGGGTTTCCTACCGGAAATCATTTTTTACCGAAATTCCTATCCCACAATGTACCAACGATTTACGAGTAGATAAAATAAATAGCGCATATTTTCTATGGTTTCTGTTTGTTTGTTTTGTTGTCTACGTCATTCTTCTCTCATACTGTGCGAAAAAACGTTTGTTACACTAAATTTTACCAGACAGTAACGAGTTACTCTTGATTGCCTTGTAATTTTGCGCCAAAAATGTGCGCGTACGTAGTTTAAAGGAGGGCGCACTAAATTGCGAGCGTGCATGGGTGATGAATCTAATCGTACATCGTTGGTGCATTGTGGGATAGGAATTCGGTAAAAATTATTCCGGAGGAAACCCAAAATCCACGAATTTCACTGTTCTATGAAAGTCAAACATTGTCGAGATGACTCGAGCTTTAGATCTGAGGTTTAAAACAACAATAAGTGTTACCGCGGTTAGTATTAATTGGATTATCGGATGAGTGAAGATGCCTTCAAACGCTCTGATCAGACTGAACTCTTTCGTAAATAAAAGGCAACACGTTTAGTTTTACGAATAACGCCACGTACGTGGGTCACGATATTATCAGTGCATCCAGGAATACCAAACAAAGAACCATTCTCAATTATCACATTTTTAACAAGCGCTGTTTTATATTGCTTAGGCTATACATACTCTCTTTAAAACGAAAGAGTGAAAAAACCCACTCTAAAAGAGTGAAATCTCACTCCAAAAAAGTGCCAGCTGAGTGACGCATCTTTGAGAGTGAGATCCACTCAAAATAAAGATGGAACCAAAAAACTCTAAGGAAAGGTGAATGATAACCTCCTTTTTGAGTGAATAGTCACTCTTATAGAGTGTGATCTTTAGGAATTGTTTTTGTTTGGTGAGTATAGTATGTGTAGGTCATAATCATAGGCATCGTGACATGAATGAATATTGTGCGCATCATTGGCTTGATTCAGTGAGACATGCATGATTGTTGGAATGCATGACGTGTAGATCACGGGTATCATGCCTGCCCGCGTGACATGCATGATTGTGCGTTTCGTACCTGTGTAAGCCTAGCCTGGCCCGGAGCCTGGCGCAGACTACCGCAATTTATGAGTGATAATACAGTCAATAACATTTAATGCTTCTCCACACTTTGTCGTAAATGCTAATGAACTGTGACGACAACATTACAATATACTCACCGTGAAGACATCTTGATTTTTCACTAATTTTCAACTTCGTTCAACCGTTTGCTGAAGGTCTCACTAAACTCGTCCGCCATGTTGTTCGAAAATAATCACGCGATTTTGCGGCGGTCTGATTGGCCATTAGTTCACTCCGAAAAAGAGTGAGCAATTTTCTCACTATCTTTAAGAGCTAAAATCCGGTCGAGAAGAGTTCAGAGTGGGCTGCACTCCGAAGAAGAGTGGCCTTTTGAGCCACTCCGGTAAGAGAGTGAGCTCTGTTAACAGATGTATGAGATGAAGGTTTGGTTTGTTTCGGGTGGCATTTGTATCCTCTCTTTAGAGCTCAAAAGCCACTCGATTAGAGTCAATTTAAAATAACTCGAAATTCAGAGTGATTTTCACTCTTTCATTTTAAAGATGAGACGTACGTATAATTTCTACACCGTCACGGTTTCAAAGACGGATTGTTCACGGCTTCTCTAACCAAAACCACACACCTCCACCACAAGGACAGTACCTGAAAAAAATCAAAAACCATTACCAGTAGATATTTTCAGTTATTTTATTTAGTCTGGAGCCACTCAATATTTCATATCAACTAAAATAGGCCATGGGCCAAACGAAAGAAGGTGCTCGGATAAGGACCAAGGTGGCGCCCCCCTGGGAAGTACAAATTCTTCCGAATAATTTTCCGAAAATTATTAGAAATCAGTTCTTCGGGTGTTCTCACAGTCTTAGTATGTGCATATCTCGAGAAATTAAATGTCATCTCAATTATGCCCTGAATATCAGCGACACTACGGTGTACACCATGATTCAGGTGACTCCAGCAAATAATGGGGGCTATTGATAAGAAATCCGCTCGGTATGTAGAAGACAACACAAATTCACAAGATGTCCTTTTTACATCGGGTGGAAACTGCAGAGCCATTGTTATTATCCATGCAACTAAAAAGATGCAAAGGTATACCCATACCCCGATTTAGATGAAGCTATTTTCATGGACGTAACACAAATTACTGTTCCTCTTTCACGAATTAAATAAAGTTAGAGGTTTCTACTGTTGTTCAATTTTCTTTGGAACCCTATATTTCATCCTTTTTTCGAAGGGAAAACGGAAGGTGAACAAAGTCATATGAAAAAAATGTTTGGCAAACTGTACCTAACATCTTTTTTGCAGAACCGAACCCGTAACTTGCCGCGTAACACCATTTTCTATGCATTTTATTTGCGTTCATACGCAGAAACGAAATAATTCACCAAATGAAATTGCAGGTGAACCGGTGCCGACACACATTTAATTGAATAGAAATGAGCGTAGTCATATATTAATATGATTAAGTTAGGGTGTTGGTTCTCCACCAAGATGTTAGGTCATAGCTTGCAATCAAATTCTTCATGATTTGCTCTATCAGTCTTCGTTTCTTTTTGAATAAATGATGAATATACGATCAAAGTTATTGAATTCCCAGAAAAAGAGTGAGTTTTATTTTCTTCGTGAATGAGGCTGTAGTTCAATCTAATCGATCGGTGAAAACAATTTAAAGCGTTTTTAACGTCATGGACAATAACAATGGCTTTGCAGTCAGTCCCAGAGACTTGAAGGTCGTGTCCTATTCATTACGGTGAATATTTTTTGCTGGAGTCAATGGAACTTGTGTCATCCCTTGGTCACTGTATTCAGGGGAAAAAAGGAGATGACATTTAATTCATTTTCAAGCAAATGTGAACATACTAGAAGGGAGAACACGCGTAGAACTGATTTTGATAATTTTAGACACCATTATTTTAGGCAAAAATTATGTCTTGTTAGGGGCTCCGCACAAATTTTCTGGCTGTTCCAATCCTTGAAGACTACTAATCAAAAAACTGACGGGTGCCAAAATGTTACCATTTGAAATATCCAAGATGGCGCTTAAGATGGCCCGCCATCCCATATATATAATTAGACAATATCTCCCACTTCTGAAGAAGGCCGGGTTTAGGTAAACTTTATGACATTACAAGAATCATTGTTTTAGGATGGGGATGACATAAAAATGAATGAGGAAATGATAACATGGATAACCTGCCAAACATTGCGAATTACTCCCGGGATGTACGCCTACGGTAGTCCATACTTACTGCTTGGGATGCGAAGACAGTTAAGTGGTACGGGGTAAAGACTTCATAATAGTTGGATTCGTCTGATTCCGATATCTGAATCTTTCCTTGATAGCAAATATATTGCAAATTCCAGGACTAAAAAGCAAATACAAATATAAGAGTAAACTACAACCAATCATGCAACTGATTGACCGTGAGTTCAAAGAATGCCTAAATAGCAAACACGTTGAAGTCGACGTATTTCATCCAAACTTTATCGGCCACAACCTACCCGCGCCTTGGTGGACTAAAGCTGAGACTACATAAAAATGTTTGTCGTTTGTATTTCGCATCTTGCAGACACCCATAATCCCTTACGAGTTTGATAATCGCAATGCAAAAATGCGAAATTTGGCCTGGAACTTTAACATTTTTTACAAAAAATTCTAGCAGGATGTCCACGAAAGATTATGTCACCATTTGATGTAGAATTTGTTCTTAGAGATGACAGTTTGGTTTTGAGGTGGACACCCCTAGGTTTTAATGGCATTTACATTTTGCTTGCATCATTTTAATGTGTAAGCATGTGTTGTAAGCAGAATTGGCGCCGCCGATTTCAACTTACCCTGTTGCCAAGTTGAATCGTTGTTACACGATTGTAAACGTGTACACTGTGACATGGTGTATCGTTCAATATTGTGTAACACCATTCCTAGGGAATAATTACGCGGACCGTATACCGGGGACGGGAACACATAATGAAATGGATATGGGTATAAGGCTGGCGCTTCCAAACTCGGGGGCATTAGGTGACAGAGGACTCAAACAAATAGGGGTACTTGGGTGAGAGACAGCCAAAATGCCCCAAAATAGGGGTTTTATCGGGTGACAAATTTTTATGCGAAATCATCCAAAACATGCGGTCTTTTTAGAAAATTTTGCAAATATTCACCAAAAATAGGGGTCTTTGGGTGAAAATTTTCAAAATTTGGTCTTTAGGTGACAGTGGTAAACTTTCCAAAAAATGTGGTCTTTGGGTGACATTGAAGAGGTGTCACCTCTTCATCAGTGATCGCTTCTGTTTCAGTGACCGGTCCTGTTTCAGTGATCGTTCCCGTTTACTCAGCGGGAGACCGCGCGAAGCGCGGGCCTCCCACTAGTTAACATAATAGCAGGCAACTCTTTTGTCCTCTTTCAATTTATGTCAATATGGGAAAGCCAGGTGGCATTTCTTTTCAATAGTAGATAACTCTTTGTAAGTAAAGAGCGTAGCTGCCAAGTATCTAATGTGAAGCACCCTATGTCTGGACAGATACCTGCTGCCAACCGCCTTAAATCCAGAGAGAGTTTCTTAAGCAAAGTCCAACCTCTTGAAACAGTCTCTAAGGAGGTCAAGAGAGTCGCCTTGTGGAAAGAAAGACTTGCCATCAACCAAGTAACATCTATCGGTATTAAACCTGGTGAGCATCTCCCACTGGAGCTGACTCCTCATGGGCTGAATGGCGAGCCTCAGACGATTGAGAACCAGAACTGGCCGATCTAAGGTTTCCTTCCAGAGTGGGGCTTATGGAGCAGATCAGATACTACCTGTGGTTGTGGAACAGGACCACAGACAGTGGAACACCTCTTGGTCTGGCCACGCTGGAGCACAATGCACAATAGGACCGTATTGGCAATTTAGTGAAGCGCACAGACGTTTGTACCCTCCTCTGCTGGATCATATTTGAGAACCACAGTGTTTGGACCCGATACGAAGAAGAAGTAGTTTGTCGTGTATGTCAGCACGTCTTCGGTCAATATTAGTTATAAAACGAAACGTAACTCAGGAACTGGCAACCATACATAGCTTGTATGCTTCCCGACATACAGTGCAAAAATACCATCGGTACTGCAAATGTCAAGTGTTTTGTGCCATATGACTAAGTCTATCCATAATGATTCACTCAGCCCCCCCACCCCCACCACAACCTTACCAATTTACGGTCTACACACTGCCCCAATTTAAAGAGCCACTGGAACATTTGAAAAAGGTACGCCATCTAGATTTTTCAAAATTGATATTTTTGCATGGGTTTTAGTTGTTTATATACCTTGAAATTATTAAGCCCAAAAAAGCACGCTTATGTGTGAACAAACGGATTTTATAATTAGTCGCCGACGACATTAATTCAATCCGCCGACTCGGAAATGTGCGTGTCACAAAAAACACACGCTAGAGTTGCCGCTCACGGCATGCACCTTGTTTTACCGGTCTGTACCTTTGGGTTTTAAATCAATGAGTAACGATTCTGTGATGTTCATGTAATAGACACATTTGTTGATTAAAGTTACGGCACAACATAAAAGTTAACTAAAATCTACCTAGATGTCTTTAGTCTCTTCTATGTCCCTATCTGCTATTGAGTATGTTATTTTTATGTGAAAATTTATCTCTATTCTTTCCATTGCCTAGAATATCCTTTCGAGCACATTGAAGGAAAATTCATCTTATTTTTGAAATGTGACAGTGCCGCTTTAAATTGTGTCATGTCCACTCTTGTTTTGGATAAGTTTGAAGGTTTTGATTACTTACCTTTTACAAAATAGATATCCTGACCTGATTTGGCCATTTCCGGTGTAAATACTTGGTCATTAGGTACGACCATC
>JAMKCH010026888.1:0-98431 GCA_023653785.1 Ophioderma brevispina
ACTCTAATAGACCACAACTCGAACCACATCCTAAGAGAATTCACCTTGGTACTTAGTTTAATAAGAATTTCCCAGGTCTTGGATTTGTGTTAAATGCATGATACTCAAGACCACTGAATGATCTCTGATCAAAGCGGATGTTTTCTTTTTACTGAATTGACTGTAGTGAAACGATGACCTAGAAAGGACTTACAATATGTGGCATCGACTATTTGCACTAGCTATAGACTCATCAATGGTTCATGACCATACCAGATTTATACTGATTTGACCTTCTAATGACTTGCAATGACCTAACATTTACAAAGAAATATAAACTACCTACCTGTTTCAGATGTGCGACAGGTAGTCACGAGAGACGCACAAGCACGACAGACAGACTGGGCTCTTTGTCCCTCGGTCCCAAACTGGGACTAATTAAAGAACAAAGATCAAAGTAAATTTTAACGTAAGAAATTTGTCGTGCCAAAGGCTATTAAAAGTAGTCGACTTGACTACTGTGCAGAAAGCACACGAGGATAGATAAACGGATGACTAGAAACAACATTATCGCTTGCCGTTGCTCGGACGGAAATCGCTGTCAACTATAGGATAACTCATAATGACCCGTTGGTGGTGTGACACTCATACTTTCGCTGTTATTGGACGCCAGCGATCTTTTTACCGTTTCCGATGTCTTATGGTTAGATGAAAGACAATGAGGTGGTTATGTGTGGTGCGATTGGGACTATGGGCTCTTATCACAGCTATTAAATTTTTAGAAAAGCTGCCAATGCATGAATCCAAAACTAATGTAACATTTTGAAATAGATAGGTAAGGTGTGTCCATAAAGAAGTCGAGAAAATATACGGGCTCAAGGACACCTTTAACTTAAAGGCTTTAAGACTGGTATTTACCGATTTCTTAGCATAAATCGGAATTGGACTTATTTGAGTATGTGAAAATGAGAAAACTGTATTCGAACAATGTTATAAGAATTGTTTTCCAAAATTGACCTGTAAACGATGGTTGACATGCTAGCTTTTCAAATAAAAGAATATTTTTAGGGGCCTGCTCAACATTGTACAACAACAAAACTACACCATACTCTTTTGTTAGGCAACTCCTTAAACCATTCAATCAAAGTGCTTGTTACTTCAAAACCACCATCCTACATCTCCTACCATCATAAGACACTTTAACGTTAAGTGCGAGACAGGAACAGATTTACCCTTCGCCTTCAGTAAGTGTAGACTGACTGTGTAATAGACTAAGTTCAGGATTAAATAAATAAAACGAATACGTTTAAAGTATTTATATAAAATCGAGTTGAATCAAGTGATAGAACAAAACTTTTAATGCCATGCTATAACGCCTTAGAAGAAGGGACTAATGTGAAATGGAAAAGATAACAACTTTCTTAGGGTTTTTTGTTCCCAGAAAGTCAGTTTTATAATAATTCTGTTACGGACATTTCCCTTAAGTGGATTTTTTTTTCTTCAAAAAACAATCATATGTTGACTTCTTCAAAAATTATGAATAAATTCTGTTGGTTATGATATGGAATTTTGTAGTTTTTCTTGGAACTACCTTGTGTAGGTGGTGAAATAATCCACATTATGTCTGGGTTCTCTATGATTCAAAACTTATAAATTATATGTACCTCTGAGGATAGGACAGACGCATCATATTAAGTGCGTGATATCTCGTTCCCTACCGGTTACTGAAGGGCTGAAGAAGAGCTTTACCGTTAGATCCCGGATTCTGCCTCTCAAATTAAGTGAGTAGGTGTTCACTTCCGTCATAAACACTTTATAAGACTTAATCCTTACCCGAGGCACGGCTTTCACCACCTGTTTGCAAAATGCACATTATTGTAGTCCATTTGTTTTGCCTAACATGTTTACAACAACAAAATACAACCAACTCATTTTGTTAGGCAGCCTCCTTAAACTCTTCAATCCAAATGTGTTGTTACACTTACAAACCATCCATCTAATCTATCCTACCATCCTAAGCACTTTAACGTTAATTGGAGATCAGGTAACAGATTTACCTTTCGCCTTCAGTAAGTGTAGAATGACTGTGTAATAGGACTTTTGTTTAACGATTAATAAAATAACAACGAATACGTTTAAATATTTATATAAAATCGAGTTGAATCAACAGTGATAGAACCAAACTTTATGCCATGCTATAACCGCCCCTTAGAATAGGGATCATTGAAATAAAAGATAACAACTTTCTTAGGGTTTTTTGTTCCCGAAAGTCAGTTTTATATAATTCTTTCGGACAGTTCCCTTAAGTGGATTTTTTTGTTTTCAAAAAACAATCATATGTTGACTTCTTCAAACAATATGTAGAATTTGTGGTTATGTATATGGATATTTTTGTAGTTTTGTGGAACCCCTTGGGTAGGTGGGTGAAAATCCCACATTATGTCGGGGTTTCATGATTCAAAACTTAAAATTATAATGTCACACTCTGAGTATAGGAATCGCATCTATAAGTGCGTGATATATCGTTCCCCTACGGTTACTGAAGAGGCTGAAGAAGAGGCGTACCGTTAGACTACCCGGATTCTGCCCCTCTCAAATTAAGGTGAGTAGGTGTCAACTTCCAGTCATAAACACTTTAAAGACTGGAATCCTTACCCGAGGCACGGCTTTCACACCTGTTTGCAAAATGCACATTATTGTAGTCCAATTTTTTGCTCAACATTGTTACAACAACAAACATACACCATACATTATTTTGTGAGTGCAGCCTCCTTAAAATCCCATACAATGCAAATGTGCTTGTTACTACAAACCATCCAATCCTACCTCTACTACCATCCTAGGCACTTTAACGTTTAAGGTGGAGAACAGGTAACAGATTTACCTTTCGCCTTCAGTAATGTAGATGACTGTGTAATAGACTAGTTTCACGATTAATAAAATAAACAACGAATTACGTTTTAAAGTATTAATAAAATCGAGTTGAATCAAGTGAAATTGTAGAACATTCGGTGTGATTGTATTCTCTATACTACTGCCGCATTAAACGGAATGTGTTGCCCTGAAAGCGATCCATGTTACTCACCTGCCAAGGATAAGTCTAGCAACAATGTGTACCAAAATTTTTGAAGTTGCCTATTAACAAATACTATTGTTTCCGAGAATCGGGAGTAAACTATTGATTTCGTAGTAAATCAGTTGAACCAAAAGGAAGAATGCCAAAAGTAATTGAGTATAGATATGTGAATGCCACCAAGATCAAATAATGTACCCCGGCTTTCTCTAACATCTACTCAACTTCTTGCGTTGTTCGCTTTAGGAACATAGCAATTTTTCAGCATGTTGGGGGACGGAAATATCTTTGTCTCCTTCATATCCTTATTTGTAACACCTGTCTCCCGTATGTAGATTGTTTGAAAAGCTTTCTTTGTCAAGATATTTAAATAGTATTTGCGCTGGACGCCAGATCTTTAAAATATTGTTCTTTTCCTCTGTCTGTTAAATACAGATACAATGTGTATACATTATCATCACAATGACGCTGTTGTGAACGTGTTTGATAGTACATAACTATGTGCAAGTTTCTATAAAATAATGATACTATTGAATCGGGAGAAACCTGTTTCAACTAATGTCATTATTGCAGGGTAAAATAAATATGGGTGTGCTTCTTGAATCGGGCTAGCCACAAGAAATATATTTTATATATAGCTTGCTAACCTAATACCTAAATTGCCTTGTGAGATTAGAAGAACAATATAGATTATATACATATCCTTCTTAATAGAAGTTTGCCTTTTTGATCTGACCACGGCAAACTATCGAGTGTGGAAATGCATCAAGAATCGGTTTACGTGCCCGCGAGACATTTCACATAATCTATGGTATCAAGGATAGAATTAAATTTACATAAAGATGTGCATGTACTATTAAAATTTGAGATTTCTACATTAAAAGGAATAGACTGGCGAATTTTCTCTGCTCTGTCAGTATGTTTTTAGCTATAGATTATCAGCTTTAGGGACCCTGTGGCAGCTTGGTAATTATCGAAACACCATCTAAGTCGAATAATTTCATGAAAAGAAAGGGTTTTGTTTCCTGGGAATTCGAAACCTTCTGGGTTATAGTAGAAAGTTTTGTATATACATATATTGAGATGTGTAAATCTTACAACTCTTCAAAGTTTCTTAATAGTAAACTTCGGCAACCAGCTCTGCTATGTTGAGAAAAGATTGTATTTCAAGATTGCATTTCTTGATATTGAGTAATGATAGTATCATGAGAATTTTATTCCGTTAAAACCACCCATCACTATGACTTATTTAAAGGGATAAATAGCGATAATGCGAAAGAATATACTAGCTTATTAATCAGGGATAATTGTGTACAATTCCATTAAACTCCTTTAATGCAGGGAAAATCACCAAATAGTTAAAAGAATGAAGTATCTGAGAAATTGGTAATACCCTCCCCTCAAATTGACATGCAGTGATGGCGACTCCAAATGTACACTAAAACCATGCCATACTAAAACAGATGATTATTCTGCACACCAGAAAAGAATAGACATAGATCAATAATGTACGTGTTTGAGGTCAAACCGTACAGGTCATGGTGCACAACATCACGCTTTAAAATCTGGGACATTTGCAGGGTAAGGTTTAGGAATATTTGACCCTCACAAGATATACCACTTGTAGGAGAGTGTGCCCCACTGGTTAGGGTTTTAGCCTTTGGTGCTGAAGGTTCCATGTTCAATGCCCGGCAGGGCCACTCACCGTACTCTAAATCGGGTACTGAATTCTGGATTAATCTTGTCAAGAGCTATTGAATTAAATTAAAATTCGCTCTCCCTCTATGGTGCAGTTGCACCTGTGCAAATGATCCATGATAATACCACGTCCTTCGGAGGAGATGTTGAGCCGTCGGCTCCATGTACAGAAAGTCATACCTGTACATGCATGTTATAGCCAGATTCAGTAATTACCCGTGGCTGTCCCAATTTTCTTCCCGTCTTTGGTTATCCAGGACATTATCAAAATAATTGAAATCAATTATACATTGAACTTAGACAGCTACTCCCTAATGGCTATGAAAGTAAAACAAAACATAGCATATTTCTTAATACGAAAAAAAACCTATAGCATAGAAGTGAAGCGTTTCTCGATATAAAACTATAGTATTTTATATATTTATCACGGCGTGCAGACTGACTATAAATTACGCTGGTAGCGATTTGTAATTATGTTTTAAATATTTCCAGCCCATGTCAATCAGAATATGATTATTTTTTCTGAACTTTGTAAACATAAAAAAACATGTAATGATTGAAGTATGAAGTTAATTTTATATTTATTAAATATTATTTGTGGTCAATGACATCAAAATTGGACAAAGACGCAAGAGATAAAAACAGTCCCTGTAGTATTTTTGTGATTGAAAGCAAAGGTACGTTCTTTTCTGATTGAAAAATATCTTTAAAAATGTGAATTTGTGAATTGTAGCAAGTCATGTGCCAGTGCCTGTCCCTTAAATATCTTAAAATAATTGCATTTTTTCAGTGTAAGTGACTACTGGCTGGACCAGTGCGTCAGAATCCTACGCTAATGTTTCTATGTGGATGTGTATATACTTAATGCCTTTAACTGCGAAGCTAAAACGAAACCCGTTTCGATTTCTATATGATATAGTAGATTTCAAATTACGTGAGACTCCATATATAAATCCAGAGGGGTGATGGTTCAATCTCCGGCCATGTGGAGAGTAGGGATTTATTGCCTTCACAAAACATACTGTATCCATGGTACAAATTTACTTTACAGAATCAGCTTACTGGAACCTGATGCATTCAGTTCTACAATGGTCTGTTACATGATAGAGGGATTGTCAAAAATACGCTTTGTGCTAATCTCTTATACAAGTTTAGCCCACTTTTATGACAAAATAAAAACTTAGTTGTGTTGTGTGTGCATTGATATAAGAATGCATTATTTCTCCAGTTCTATAAAAGAATGATATTTTGTTGTGTCAAAGCTAAGTTATGTTCAAATAACAACATTTAATGAAATATTTGCTGGTATTTTCATCCTGATACTTCAAATGAAACATGCAAGCTATCTTAGATGTGAAACAATGTATTTTATGTCAACATTTATATACATTGTATGAGTACCACAAACTTTTATACCTGTGGCCTTTAAAGTTTTTCCTCTTAACTCTCACGGTGAATGGACAGACCTAAATCTTTTAATGAGGTCTCACTTATTTTGAAATCTACTATAATTGTACTTTGGAACCAAAATAACAGACAAAAAACAGCTAGAAAACAAGACATGAAAGACACTGGGTCGTATCTACTTTCATTAAAATCTATAGGGTCCTTTCACGGAAGGCAAATTATATTGAATGGACTTTTTGCCCTCCAGAGCATCCAAGCATGCAAAGAATACAATATATGCACCTGGTTCACATATCAGGTATTTCTGCAGGTGACTCCTTTGTATTCTATGCATGCTTGGGTTGTTCTGGAGGCAGGTCTGGCCAAGTTAACCTATTGACCCGTGAAATCGCTTGAACTGACAAGAATTAACAAGACAATTGAAAAGAATTTTGCACCCAATTCCCGCCAAAATTTAGCCTTGATTCGGCTGACATAAAAGAAGAATTATCACTTCGGTGTACCAGTCAATGATATAAAAATGCAAAGAAATTAATAAGCAAGCAATGCATTTGTAATAAGATATAAAGGAACTGAAACCAAAGGCGTTGTTATGCAATGCGAAAAACCCTAGCAGCACGGGAATTACCGGAGGATTTAATTGGTTGTCCATATGGGTATGTGATTTGATTAGCCAATTGTAGACATTGTAAGAAAGGCTTATGGCGCATATAAATATAACAGGTCTATATTGATTGTTTGTTCAGGGTAGTATATACTGAATAATGTAATGAGCTAATCGGAGATGGTAACTGTGTATTATGAACGGGTTTGCTCAAGAAATTGTTTTGCTTCACCTATTCCTAAGGCACACTAGTAGTACGTTGATGAACGGTATTATGTTCCACCAGAAAACCAATATAAAATCAGACTTACTCCATCAATTAATTTGAAAATTGGTTCATAAGATAATAATCTTCAGTGAACATCTTTTCCAAATATCAAGTGGTTAGTTTTATTTCTTATGGTTTCTTTATTTCTTAAAAATGCCCTTAATTTTTAGAGTAATAGTTTTTTTTCTAACCAAGAGGGAAGGTCTTGTTGTATCCAAACTTTAGGAAGTAGTTTTAACCATATAAATTTTCTCGTTGGATTTTGTTAATAAAGTGTTTAATTTTGAGAAAATTATTTTTTATAATTTTTGAGAAAAAATAAAAACACTCATAACTTAAAATAGAAACACCTTAACATCAAAATTTAGCGAAAAGATTTTATAAATTTGATCCTCTTTTATATGACACCTTAATTGTTAATATTGAAAGTGTAGTTATTTCTAGAAATAATATTAAGATTTGCATTCTAGGTATCTAGAAAAAAATCAAGGAATTGTTGACAAGTACTAACATTACCTAACCACTACTAATTTACCTTGTCTACCTTGGCATAAAATTAAATTATTTTTGAAATTAAAATCATTTGAAACCATACAAATGAAAACCAATCTTATAGCTATTCTACAACTCCAGGAAAATTATACAAACATATATGTTTCAGCAATTTTTCAATTTTTTGTCCATTTTACAGTCATTTGCACTGTGTCAAAACAAAATCAGACCATGTACAATGTTAAATGGAAAATCGAAACCATCAAATTTGAAATATCTCAAAAATGCTTGGCCAAAATGAACAATAGTATGTATGTTTCTGTCACCATTATCCACATTTCAACCAATTTCCAAAAAAAATCTGTCCAGGACACCGTAGCCGATAATCCTACCAACATTGTAGATACTATTTCAGCCATACTCAAAATCAGTTTGTGGATGCTAAGAAAAATAACAACGTATATTGCAATGAACGAACCTTAAATCAGTATTTCCGGCTTGTCTCAAGTGTCGTTAGGAACATCTGTTCAATCTCTTGTAATTATTATGACTATGTAAACACAGCTTAAGGTATTGCATCCATTAACTTCCCTAATACCCCAGAAAAATCCCCAACTTTATTCTTTTACTATTTAATGATCGTAAATAAAGAAATAATTTTTTTAAAAGGCAGGTTGAAATTCCCACAATTCATCTCGAATGTCTCTGGTGGCACCATTGCAGACAATATCCCAAAATGGGCATTCAAAATGGCCACCAAATGGGAAACACAGTAATTCGCCATCATTTTGTTGACATTCATTTGTGGACATTACAGTCCTATGACGAAGGTGTATTATACAAAGCGCATTTGTAATATACAAATTCGCAGTGATTTTGAAAATAATCTTAAGTCATATTGTTGCCAGTGTCATGTAAATTTTACAAGTTGTGTATTCTGCTGTAAATGTATTTTCATTGTAAAGGTGAACAATGTTATTTGTATATATAGGTTGAAACACACCGGATAATAAAGTTTATTGCAAAACGCAATAAATGAAGGCAAAGACATACAGATGCAGACAGACACACCTACCGAGCAGAGGGTGCTTTAAATCACCCCCAAAAAGAACTACAATCCGAAAATACAGTTACATCAAAATTCATTGAACAACGTTAATTAATATTGTTAATGGCAAAGCGAATAAAATTGTATTTATGTATTTATATAAAAATTGAACGTTGCATTGTCTCATTTGTACTAGCGTACATGTGTATTTGTTTGTTTGGATAAAAAAGACACCAGTGTTGCCAAGTTACAATAAAGTAATGCGTATGGTGTCATAACCAAAGTACGTATATGGAAAAGCTGCCAATGAATACCAAAACAGTGGCTGAATTATTTTAAAGCATTTCTTTTTCAAAATAATCCGTAAAAAAACTTATTTGTCCTCAATTTCAATCATCGCTTTTGTTTCACTACAGAAAATAACAAAGAAACCCTTTTTATCGGATTTCAAGCAAAAGCTCCAGTCCAATGTGCGAAGAAACCAGAGAGCGTAATGTAAATAGCGCACAACACTAACAGTCCTAATAAGGTTCAAGGTCATCCTGGGGTTAAACTTACCCAGTGTTCCGATTTTGCTGAAAACGGTGTCAAAATGGTTCGTCTTGCCTTATTTTACAATGTTTGGCATTTGGTTATGTAATTAGTGGGCAAAATCTAACAAGGGTCTACAAGGTCTACAGGAGTTTATAGGAGTCATGGACATGGTCTATAAAAAATTGACCTCAAAATTGTATACAGAGCTGTCACCCAAACAAATTGAATGCACTTTGTGCTTCAGTATAACCATAGCAAAAATTTGACACTAGTTTCAACAAAATCTGCATGAGCATTGGATATTTTTGCCCCAGGATGACCTATTATAGGTTTGAATTTTCCTTTCCTCACTGCTTCGTCGTTATACTTAATTAACCAATCACGATCATTTTTATTCCTTAAAATCAGAACAACTTAAAACTATAAACTGTCCAATAGACTCTTTGAAATATGACGTCACAATTGGTGATTAACATAAAATCTTCGTTGTCCTACGATAGAAATATCAAGAGTACTAGTGTAGCGGTTTGGACTGCAAAATTGTCGACAACCCCTCCCCTCGATACAACAAAACGCAACCACTTCTATTCGAAAAATAGTAATAAACACTTTGGTGGCAGGGGTGTTTTGGGGTCAAAACATCACGTTTTTGAGCTAAAAACTTAAGAAAATCAAGATTTATCAATTTCTTAACAAAACAATTTTTGCAATGCTATCAATCTCTGACATTTATATTATAGATTTTCCGTGTTTATACAATGTATAAATGGTCTAGAATTTTAACCCCCCAAATCACTTCTTTTCCTAAAAAGACATCCTTTTTACCACATGTCACCACAACGAGTATTACCTGAATCCTTTATGCAATGTATAAAAACTATATCAATAACAAAACGTATACCATAAAATAAGATTGTAATATTTTTACTTATTTAAAAATTTAACAAAAAATAATTTCGCTTAATTTGCAGCCCAAATGCATTTGGGCCTAGAAATCATCCCTGCCACCAAATATTTCAACCACAACCATCATTTTCTTAAATCTCATATATCTATCCTTCAAATGAAGGTGGTTGTGTTTTGTTGTACCGAGGGGAGGAGTAACTCGAAAACTAGAGCACTTTTCAAAGCTCGGCCACTCCGTTATACCATGGAGTTATACAGATCACCTGCACCATGTGGTTCACTCTGGAATTCAATAACGGCTTACTGTATTTTGCGAAACGAAACGAAACAGAACTCCCATTGGATTACACGCTTTATTCCGTCATGCATGCATGCATAACGTGCATAACGGAATAAAGCGTGTAATCCAATGGAGTAAAAAATACTTATTCGTATATCATTTTCTTATGTTGAATGCTTCAGGTTGAAGTTTGATGTTGGAATTTATTCAGTGCATTTGCTTTGTAATATTTTCTTCGTGAGAAAAGGGACATTTTCTAATTATGGCCTTAATCTTATCCGGTATCGTGACATCGAATTTCTATTATACTGATTGGGTAAAGTATATAACCTCTCAAAAGGAATGGAATCGTCGACACGCCCCAAAAACTTTTAATGAACTGACAGGAATAAAAAATCCTACTATAATAACAGGTGAATGTATTGCAGTCATTAACATGGCTCTAATGCCTACGGCATGGTCTCTAGGCATAGGGTCTGATTCATTGGCCCAAAAAAGTTCTTTAACCTTTGGTTCTCAAAATTTTCCAAGCAGACGATGACAGGGTGTTCGGTTTACCGCTGAAAAGGATGCTATCTGGAACACGATTTTGGTAATTCTCTTTTAAATCACTGGCTTCAAAATTATGCTATTGTTTTGAAATTTGGCAGCATTGACAGCTTTTACAACTGTATTGTTTTATATGACCGCCTCAAATATCGAACTAATTATGACACTAAATATATCTCATTGTGGTTTGACAGCCAACTTAAGGGAGCATATTGAAAATATAGAAGTACAACATCACATTCAAATTCAAACAAATCATAAATGAGTTTTTGAAAAGCAAATATTAGTCTTTTATTTACATGCCCAGATAATAGCGCCCGGAATTACAAGCATGACAGATATAGAAACGACCCCTTTATGCAAAAAAAATATTAGAAAAAGAAATCAATATAGCTCTCAAATTATAGCTGTCTGGTGAATTACGATTTCATTCGTGATCAATTCCAATTGACATGTTTATATTGACGTCTCGGTTTCCTCTCCAATAAGCACATCAAGATATTTTAAAATTAAAGATGAGAGAAATGGGGTTACCAGACCTCTTAAAGAGTTACGAAGTGGAACCTCTTGGTAGTTAATATTAAACGTGCTCTAATTGGGACAGACTAAGCATGTATCACATCTTCTCTGCTTCAATGTGTTCAATGAAAACAGAATATGTCTTGTGCATTTGTCTCGGCGAAATAGCTATTATATTAAACACACAATATATAAATCACATATAAAAGTGATCTTCATTTCCTTAATAATCGATGAATGATAGTAATTCTTCTAGGGCGTAACTCTCTTCTTTCGCATTTCCTTCCTCCATTTCCCCATTTCCTTTCCCCATTTCCGGTATGTTTAACTAAATATCCCTATTCTATCGATTCAGACAATTGCTTCGATTCCCATATTTTAATCGTTAAAGAAATATATGTCAGGTCCTCTAGACCCACTTTGTGCAAACTTGTGTGACACATACTTTTGAGTACCATGTTTGTATTATAAATAACATAAAGCTCATGTTCGAAACTATAATTTGGTAGTTCAATATTAAACATGCTCTAATTTGACAAAGCATATATCACATATCTGCTTCAACGTATTCAAAGAAGACAGAAATTAAATAACTATGATTAACACAAAATTATAAATCACGGATAAAATTAATTTTTATCTCCTTAATACTAGATCTTCGAGGGGGTGGGAAAGCTCATACTTTTCCCAGTGTGTATATTATTTGTTATTTGGGCCGGGTGAAAATGTTGACCCTTTCAATTCGTCGGCTGAATGAAAGACCAACGAAAGTGCATTTGACTAATTTTTCAGGTATAACATTTTTGTGTTTCTATTGGCTTCTGTAGCTGGTGTGTCCATAATTATACCAGGAAATAAAATAGGAAATGTACTTGTATGATATAAATGAATGAATTTCTCCTAGAGAAACGTATAAAATTTTTAAAGCAAGATCAACGTAAGTGCAGCACTTACGTTGGTCTTGCACTGAAAAGGGGAAAATATTTAATGCATTGGTCTTGCACTGGAACAAGAAAAAATAATGACGTAAAACAAACGTAAGTGTCACTTACGTTAGGCTTGCATTAAGCGGAAAAAGAGCATTGCACATACGTTATCTTCTTTTTTCTAATTAAATATTTTTGAATCACTTACATATCTTCACACGTAGTTTAAATTATACGCGAATACCTCCTCTTTCAAAATTCACCAAAACTCAATTTCGACCAAAATGCCACTTACATTGGTCTTGCATTCATTCGACGAATTTATTTCCAAAATATCTTCACCGACGGTTCGAAAACCAGGTGTGGGGTGAAGATCGTTTTTTTAGTCATGACCACGACGTACGTGAGCAAACATTGAATATCACCACTCAGTTTTCCCTTTCCCCTCGCTTCTTCCCTCTCTTTCTCTCATTTCCTTTTTCCCTTTCTCCACTTCATTTTCCCATTTTTCGAATATGTTTAGCTAATTGTACCAGACAGACCAGTCTGGAGGAAAATGCTCCCCTGCTTCCCCCTCTACTGTAATTCTTTATCCCTCCAATTTTTTTCGTAACTTCTGTCTTTCCACATACAAGAATGTCTTGGGCACGTTTGGACGATATTTCCACCCAAGATGTAAACAAGAAGGCTAAATCTGTTTGAACTACCCAAGAACACCTCAAATAATCAATGACATATCTCCCTAAAGGCTAAATTCCCACATTTAATGACATAAACCTACTTGAAATTTTCGCTTCAGTATTCATAAAACCGGTCCATTAAATTATGGCAACCACCATCTGCAGCAGGTGAGTGTGTACTGTACACGTTTCATTTAACATGCCAGTCCGGGGGATCGGGTGAAATACCGACAATTTACAGTTATGCAATACTTTTTATCATAGCCAGTTTTATGGTTTTTATATACGGTATTAGTAGGAGTTTTATATTACATGTCAATTGCGAGTGATACCAACAAAATTTGGTGGTCTATGGTTTTGATTTTCTTTACAACCGTAAAGGTCATCAAAGTTTAAGAATTGTTTTTGCATACAACAGGCAACGCTAAGAGATCGAGCAAGTATTTCGAATGAAATTTTGACTACTTAGTTCTCCAAGTAGACAAGGCTTAATATTTAATCATCTTTCCCTAGAGATGGCCAGGGCAAAAAAAAATGTTGAAAAAAAAAAAAACTATGTGCGCTTGGCCGGACTCGAACCGGCAAGTTCCGTATTAGTCTCACATCGTTCAGGGGCCCGTTCCCGAAACTCAGTCGTAAATCTACGTGCATACTATGTCATGCCTGAGTGGACCAATTTGTCCAAAGCACTGTGTAACTGGTATGAAAAGGTCTGTTATGTAGGACATACGCATGAGTTAGTATACACTTAGGGTTACGCACAAGTTTGGGGAAACGGGCCCCTGGCTGGTGGAGGAGATAAAGGTGTCGTCTATAGGTGTTAGGTCCGAAAGGTAGCTATCGCTTTCCAAGCGGATAGCATAAGAACATCTACCTAGGTATAAAGGCATGTCTCAAAACTGCTCTCAATACACATATCTTCATTATGTTATCCATACGCATTGAAAGCGATTCACATCTTAGAACGCGTTGTCTATCATTTCGTCTAGATCAATCTTATAAATGCACGAAACATTCACCCAAAAAACACCTAAGCCACCTACACCTCGCCCCAAAGAAATGGCTGCCCGATTTTTGGTAGACGTTTCACACATAAGTCCCAAGTATGCAAATGAGTTATTGCAATTGATTCCGTCATACGCTGTATGATGTTGGCCAGTCAATGACAATACCTAATTTAAATACTTGAGGCTTCTATTAAACGTCAGGCTACCGGATTTTGAATTTCTACTCTTAATGAGACAGACAATTATCGTGTAAAATAATATATGTTGTCAATTCTGCTGTCTTTGTAAAACTTATTTAGTGTGCTTTAGAATCATTCAATTGATTTCTACAGTTGCTGTACACCCAAGAGGTGTTCAAAAATGTGCACAACACTAGCTAACACTGAGCACAGATATCATCCGCAATATTCTGTAGCCAAACGGTTGAAATGTTACTTATACCTAGGCCTATATGAAATATAACATGTAATTTCAAATTTTGTTCAGCATGTTAATTCGTAATGTGCACCGATATATAGGCCATGATACCAAAGCGAAAAAGATGCTCGGATAAGGACCAAGGTGGCGCACCCCTAGGAAGTACATAATTCTACCGAAATAATTTTCCTAAAATTATAGAAATCAGTTCTACGTGTGTTCTCACGTCTAGTATGTGCACATTCTCGAGAAAATGTCATCTCAATTTATGACCTGAATATCAGTGACTACGGGATGTACACCATGATTCATTGACTGCAGCAAATAATGGGCTATTGATAAGTAAATCCGCTCGGTATGTAGAAGACCAAAAAATTCACAGATTCCCTTTTCATCTGGAACTGCAGAGCCGTTGTTATTATTCATGCAACTGAAAAGATTGCAGGTGTTATACCATCACCTCGATTAGATTAAGCTATTTTTCAGGACGTGGAACACAAATTACCTGTCCTTTTTCACGAATAAATATGTTAGAGGTTCTACTGTGTGTTCAATTTTCTTTGACCCTATATTTCATCCTTTATTCGAAAGGGAAACGAAGGTGAACAAAGCTCATGAGAAAAATAATTTGGCAAACTGTGACCTAACATCTTTGTGCGGAACCAAACCCATAACTTGCCGCGTAACCCCATTTCTATGCAATTTATTGCATTTATAGCAGAAATCGAAAATCATTCACCTATATGAAATGCAGGTGAACCGGTGCCGAACAAACTTTTAATTGAATAGGAAAGAGGTCCTATATTAATATGATTAAGTTATGGGTGTTGGTTCTGCACCAAGATGTTAGGTCATAGCTAGCCAATCAAAATTTCTTTCATGATTTTTGCTCATCTTCGTTTCCTTTTTGAATAAATGATGAAATATACGATCAAAGTTATTGAACTCCCGGCAGAAGTTTGAGTTTTTATTTTCTTCGTGAATGAGGCTGTAGCTCAATCTAAATCGGGCGGTAAAACAATTCAAAAGCTTTTAACGTCATGGACAATAACAATGGCTTTACAGTCCCAGAGAATCTGAAGTCCGTTGTCCTATTCATAACGGGCGGATTTACTTATCAATAGCACCATTATTTGCTGGAGTCAATGGAACGTGGTGTACATCCCTTGGTCACTGATATTCAGAAAAATAGGAGATGACATTTAATTCATTTTCAAGAAAATGTGTACATACTAGAAGTGAGAACACGCGTAGAACTGATTTTGATAATTTTAGACAATTTATTTTAGCAAAATTATGTACTTGTTAGGGGTGCGTCACCTTTGTAAACGCTATGAGATCTGCGGCTAGCCTAATAGATATACCCACACTGTAAGAAATTACTGTAAGTTTACTAACAGTAAAATACCGTAATTTAATTATATTGTACAATAATATATGTTGTCAATTCTGTTGTCTTTTCTTAACTTATTTAGGGTACTTGAGAATCATTTCTACAGTTGATTTTACACCCAAGAGGTGTTAAAAATAAGTGTGCACAACACTGAGCACCAATGTTCTGTAGCCAAACGTTTGAAATTTTGCTTCATACGTAGCCTACATGAAATATAGCATGCATTCGTAATATTGCACACCCTTAGATATGCCCAGAAACATGTAAACAATTATAGTGTTTTCAATTAGCATCGCGAATTTGTGGTTAATATTTTAATAAAGGTGGCTTAAATTTCTAATAATTTCTGTTCAAGAGTTTAGTATAGAATTGTCGTTCAGTCACCTTATTCTTTTTTGCTTACCACGTTTGCAAGCTAGACACTGTATAGTTTCACTACGTTCGCATAACAGAAGCGTGACATACACGCGATATATGAGGAATTAGTTTCACAAGTCAGGCACCTATTTCTTCCACCCTTTCCAATCTGATGTGTCGCTTTCATTAACAACAGAGTCAAGGTGACAGTATGCTGCTAGAGGTATTTGTCGATCGGTCAATAACATCGTCTCGCCAGGCTTGAATCTACTTTTAATCTTGCACAATATGATTTTCATTGGGTTTTCCATTCCAATAAGATATGGGAAGTATAGTTCTTCGATGATGAAGCAGACACAAATCGATTTATGACATATGTACCGTCATGCCATACGTGTTAGCAACCACAAGAAGCACCCATAATTGATTTGGTGGATTGAATGGGGGAACAACGAAAGTGAAAATAGACGTCAACGACAGTCCCCATGTGTAAAACTAATTGAGACATTGCTGTTAGCATCATCTGATTGTTCAAATGTAACACAATAATAATATGTACACACGTACCACGTTAAATAAATTGAAATTAAACATGTCGAATTACTTTCTATGTTGTAACGCTATTAGAGCTGATATTACCAATACGGTAGGCACCAGGGGCGGCCACAGAGGGATGGCAGGGGACGCGATCGTCCTCCCGTGGGAGTTTCAACATTCAAGAAAAACAAGGGTTTTAAGCAATAAATTTTGTTACCTATATGAAATATTTTTTTACCTATATGAGTTAATCGTGTAATGTTTCTCCCTCCTATGATTGTACCCTGGCGCCGCCCCTGGTGGGTACTTCTGAAAGTTAGTGATATACTAACTATTTTGGGGTTCTACATCAACATTCTTCAAAATTCCCCCAAGCTTTCCCCGTTACTCATGCCCTATTTTTTCATCTTCAAAGTTAAAATTTAAAAATATTTTTATGGTGCATGTAACTTTTCAAACACTTGAACAATGTACATATAATTGCAGTTCACCTATTTCATGGATTCTGACAATTGCTCAGATCGTCAAAGAATATTATATGAGTTCTCCAAATCCACTTTGTGAAAACCTGTGTTGCACATACTTGCTGTAAAACATAGTATTTGAGTACCTTGGTCGTACCATGGATAACATATTTTAATATATCCTTTGGAAAATCTAGGGAGAGGGAAATTGTTCTAAAATCCAATCTCAGAAGTAAATACATGTAATTGCACTTGCCTGACGTCAACCTTTTTTATTTCTACACGCTTAGTTTCATTATATCGTAACAAATATTAACATGACATCGCTCAATATTCTTTATCCTCTGTCAAATATTACTGTTTTTTTCTCATATACACAGATATTGTAAAATTATCTTCAAAGGGATAAAGGAGGGATGAATGGAATTAATACATACAAACTTAAAATATTTGCCTATTGTGATATACTCTACAGACCATTCCTCTACAACATTAGTACTCCGACTTTTTTTCAGCAGAATCATTCGACACTGAACTCTACTAGTATTTTTCCAGGCCTATTTGTCTTCTTAAGATTTCAGCAATGGCGTTTCCACCTCCACATTTTGTCTAGAGTGTGAGACATACATGTGAAAGACATCACGAGAGTCTCTCTTTGCTTTTTTGCAAGACTATGGCTAGCATACGTAACTGCAAATAACAAATATCTTGATTTATTTCTATTTTGTTATCATCTTTGTTTTGCCAGCATCTCAATTTCAGCATTGGTTCCAGTAGAATAGCTCAAGTTACATATAAGCTCCGATTGCAATTTTCCACACAACCAACACAAAAATGTCAAAGCTTGTGAAATCGTGAAAAATTGGAATATCATAACTACAAAACGTATAGCGAATTTTAAACCGGTGTAAAAGGAGATATGGTCCGGCAAGAACCATGGTCCTGGCTCATAGACGACAGCAGAATAAAGCGTAAAAACCAATGTTGCGTAAAGAGTCAACTGAATCGAGTGGCCTATTCTTCACCGTTGTAGGCGGACTGTGAGTCCGGAGGACTATATCTCTTGCCACACCGGTTTTAATATTTAACAACAGCTCTGAGTGATATTAATATATACGCAGTGCGTATAACAACTGTGTATGTAGTTTTAACTTTTATCACTTTTATGGAAAATATGAAATGAGGGAGTTCACTAGTATTCATAATCTGTCTAAAAAGTATACGGCACATGACTTCATCATGTTCTATACCGTGCCATGTTAGAAGTTAATTGACTATTCGGTTTAGTCTGTGGAGTGTATTAATGAATTTCCTTGAAGATATGCAAATGAGCTCATTAATATTCATAATCTGTCCACAAAGTATACAGCACATGACCTCATCATGTTCTATCACCTTCTGCTTTTGCTTGATTACTGTACTCAGCGCGCTACTGTAATCAACGTTTACCATACCACATTTTGAAGTTCATTGACTAATCAGTTTAGTCTGTAGAGTGGATTAATGAATATTCTATTTAGCCATCCATCGGGACATCCAGGCAGGCCAAGATTCATCCAGATAGGCATATCCATCTGCATGAACACGTAGGCCCTCCGCAACATGGTTATGGTGCCAATTGGGGCCAAACACTCCCGATTTACAATTAACGTTGATAAAAACCCGTTGACCACATGCAAAAACAAGTTATGTAACATACATGTATTATTTTGCCCCTTCAAGGGCTATAATAAAGGTCTTGAAAAGAAGAAAATATCCTTCGATGCACGGTATAATGTCACATTTAATTCCTGTTCGTATACATTGTATACGTACAGGAATTAAAAAATCTCTGTGTGGTCTTTATCTATTCATTCAATGTCTTTTACTTCTTTAATGAAAAGGTATAGTCCCCTCGTGAATGTTACTCTATCTGATATGCAACTCTTTTTTATCATATTATTCATTTCATGTAATACATAAGTGTAGATTTCCTGAGCTTCAGGTCAAATACAAACCCCGCAAACCAAAACATAATCTATTGCATTGCTTGTCATATTTCACATACATTATTTATAGGTCCATCCCGTTTCTATCACGATCTATATTTATGCAGACAAGTGGACTGCATGCATTTTCCGACTTCGAAACTCCCAACTTTTCATATCCAGCACTCGTAATGTGTTACTTTGTAAGAGGGCATAAATATAGGGGGAAAATTCTATTATCAAATCCATAATCAACATGAGAAAATCACCTGACTAGTGATATTTAAATAGCTCCTTTTTGAACCATTTTTTTCATCTCTGAGTTGTGAATTTTTGCTTGCCAATTAATTTTCCCTAAGACTTACGATTTTGATAAATGCATTCAGGAGAAACCTAAAGATAGACTCATTTATCTCATTTCAACAGCGTTTTTGTAAATACATTATTTTTTTATAACCAAATGTGTCAACATTAACTTATTACACAAAACATCAAGGAGTCATACTCATTTATTCTTTAACCACAAGTGTGACGAATCGGTCAAGCAGCGTATATATAAAGGGAATCAACTCTGGTTGTATTTTCTTTGTGGTTTAACACTGTAAACCTAGGTTTTCTGAATAAACCATTCCGGAGTGGCTTTATTGCAACATTTTATAACAACAAACAAAGGTGTTGATTTTAAAATTAATCATTTCAGGCGCGAGTTAGCACATGGTAAAAGCAGTGCAACCATGCAAAAATATGGGGTTTGGAAATTGTTGAGGGCGCACTCTTTTCAAAATATGCCAGTATATCTTTAAAAGCACTATCAGTGGTAAAGGTGTGGAAATGTAGAATTTGTTTAAAATGTACTTTAAAAGTAATGTAAATCTGTAAAATTTCAAGTAAAAAAATCACCAAAAGAAAGACAATAGTAGTGCTAAAAGTCACTCTCCATTTCGTGTGGCGTAAGTGTCCGTACGACCATTACTTAAAATACCAAGTGTTAGGATGTTTTCGGTCTCATCGCTTGAGCAAATTAACTCAATATGAGAGTTATTATTAAGGTATAATGAAAAGCACTTCTGAAAATTTACCCTCCAATTTAGATATGTGACGATACAACATATAGTATGAAGAAAAACAAGATATCATATTGGTTGTTGGAAACGCGCCATATCATTCATCGCCAAACTAGCGCATTTTGATATTAGAATTTGGATACAAACAATAACGTCTCCGGAAAATTTAATATTGAATTTTGAGAAGAAAATGAAATATATCAACACAGTGAAAGTTTTCATAGAAAGTAGTTTTATTTATATTACAGACTCGTTCATGCGTCTTGCCATACATTTATTTACTTTTCCCATTTGGAAGGTAGTAAGAAAGCCCAGCAACGTATTTATATTTGGTTTTGTCTTAAAATAAATATGGGGTTTTAGCTTTGACGACTTATAAAATGTTTAAACGGCCAGATTATAAGTCAACATTTAAAGAGAGCAAAAATATAAATATAATTCACTTCGTCGATGAAAAATTCAATATAATAATTTTATAAATTTCTTCTACTTTCTGAATAATTGAAGCAAAGCCTATGAATCTCAAAAAGGGATCCAGTTTCCCCCAAGAAATATTTCGAAAAGTCATACACTCTAAAAACTGTCTTCTTCAAAATGACAATATATCTTGTCAGAGGAACAGAGTTTGTACCATACACACGTTTCATTTAACATGCCAGTCAGGGAGAAAGGGTGAAATACCGACTATTTACAGTTATGCAATACGTTTAATCATAGCCAGTTTGATGGTCACATATATTAGTAGGAGGCATATTACAATTGCGTCTTAAACATATAGACTGTCTCAAAAAAATGGTACAATCAGAAAATGCCGTTTTCATTGTGATATTCTAAAAGAACTTTGATAAAGTACATACAAGCTTAAGAAACAGAAACCAGGCTTTTACATGCTTTTATTTCATCCCATTTGCTGAAGGCAATCCAGAGATATTTGCGTTTTACTGCAGTGGGTCCAAATCCATTGTTGCCCCTTTTTTTCTATGCGTTTCAATGGTCCAAACATCAATAATACAAACCTCAACTGTTTTCTAAGCTCATTCCGAATTCAAGGAAGGGATTGCACTTCATAAAGTAACTCATTAAGGTCAGAAAGGCATTTATTTGCATGATATCATAAGTGACCTTGAAGAAGTGACTCTTGAAATCTGAATGTAAATGGGGCATTCTGCATGAAAAAAGAATTAAAGAAATCAACACTGTTCACTTGCATTAAAGAGACACTGGCAAATTTTAAAAATAGTGCGCCCTCAAGATTTTTAAAAATCGATATTTTTGCATGGTTGTAAGGCTTTTATATACAAAAGCCCTCACCCCAAATGATTAAGACCAAATCAGCTTCCTTATGGGTAAACAGAACGATTTTATAATTTAACGTCGCCGGCGAGGTTAAATTGAGCAGACGACGAAAATGGCTTTTAACACAAGAACACGCACGCCGTATGCATGTTTCCCACGCTATGCACACTGTTTGATCGGTCTATAACCTTTGTGGTTTTAATATCAGTGAGTACGAGTCAAAAATATTCATGTAATATACACATTTGTTGATTAAAGTTATGGAAAACTTAAAAGTTGGCCTACAAATTACCTGGATGTCTTTATCCTCATATCAATGTCCCTATCTGTTTTGGGGTATGTTATTTTTATGTGTATATATATCTCTGTTCTTCCAATGGCCTAGACTATCATTTGAGAGCAAATTGAAGAAATTTCATGTTTTGTGAAAATGTGCCAGTGCCGCTTTAACTAGTTTAAAGAAGGCTATCATAAAGTATCCCAAAACACAAAGGTGAAGTTATTGTGCAATTTCAGGCCAAGTTTTGAAGTGGCCGTACTCCATATCATCATACCAACAACAGGAACAAAATTACAACTCTTAGCATTCTGTAATGTTGAGAAGAAGATGATTACAACCAAACTTTGATCGAATGCAACGTGTTTAAATCAGTTATACATTGTCCAAAAGGGACACAAAAGTGATTTGAACTCACTGCAGTAAAATGAATGTCTTAATTTAATCCCGATTTCATATCTAAAAAGCAATTATATGATTATGCCATTTTTAGACAGGCTGTACAACGAAGAATGAATATTTAGTAATCTTTCTCTGGAGATGGCCAGCTCACGCAAGTGTTGAAAAAAACATGTGCGCTTGGCTGGACTTGAACCAGCAACATCCATATTACTATCACAGCGTTCTTACCAATGTTACTACCATGGCGTTCCCGTTAACAAGCTAGGGATGGTAAGACGAGCGATAGATATCATCTATAGTTGTTATGTCATAAAGGTGTCCATCGCTTTCCTATAGCGGATAGCATCAGAACATCTACCTAGGCGTAAAGGCACGTCTCACTCAAAATTGCTCTCAATACACAAACCTTGATTATGTTATCCAGTTTTTAAAGCGATTCATATTTAGAAAGTGTTGTCCCCCATTTCGTCTGTATAAATCTTATAATGCCTACGCTCGCGAACGATGAATACACGAAACATTCACCCACAAACCACCCAAGCTATCTGCACCTCGCCCAAAGAAATTGCGACCCGATTTTTAATTTATACTCCTAATGAGACAGACCATTACGTCAGACTGTCAGTAGACTTTAAATATCGTGTACAATACATCTATTGTCAATTCTGCTGTCTATGCAGTGCTTGAGAATCATTCAATTGATTTTCACCCAAGAGCCCAATGTCTATAACCAAACGTTTGAATGTTTGTCCTAATCCGTCCACGAGACCATATCACACCAGCTCTCTGCATTGGCTTCCAATTAAACAGTGGTCCGTTTTTAAGATTCTGCTCTCACCTATAAGCCATCCACGCATGTCCCCTGCCTATATCTCGAGCTCATCCAGCTGTAATTCACAAACCGAGAACCTTGAGATCATCTTATTGCTCCCAGCTGATAAATCATCCAACTCATCACCAAAAGTTCTATGGTGTTAGATCTTTTCTTA
Source organism: Ophioderma brevispina (assembly GCA_023653785.1). Taxonomy (NCBI): domain Eukaryota; kingdom Metazoa; phylum Echinodermata; class Ophiuroidea; order Amphilepidida; family Ophiodermatidae; genus Ophioderma; species Ophioderma brevispina. The sequence continues at coordinate 23,134 of JAMKCH010026888.1, forward strand.
CGCAGCGCACATTTGTGGAATAAACTCCCTACAGTATCCGCTTAGTCTCATTCAGCACTATTTTCAAGTCACTTCTGAAGACATTCCATAGTTTACACAACATTTGGCTCCTGATATGTCTCTGTTCTTGATGCAGTACAATCACCATCTGTGATTTTTGTTTTCCTTTCTTTTTCTTATTCAGCTAACCTTCATCCAATCCGGGGTTTGCCTAGGATAGTTGTTTTTCATCAGTTTGGTATGGTTTAGAGGCATCTGAATCCAGGAAAGATCAAGACTTACCCGAGGTCGCTTGGGGAACGTACACACAATCCTCACAGCTGACGATTCAGGTGTCTCCGCATATGATTCTTAGTATGGAGGCAACTGTGTTGTCTTCTCTTCTATCTGTTGGTCACAATTTATGTCGAATTTTCTACTTAAATTTAAAGTTTTTTGACATTGTGTATACTTGATGTAATATCCCATTGTTTGTTTTTTTACATTAGATTTTATTCTATTTTGTATTATTGCTCTAATCTATTGTAAAAGCGCTAGAGGCCTCTGCATTACGGCGCTATATCAAGACTGTTATTTATTATTATATTATTACTTCATACCTGGGCCTACATTAATATAGCCCTAGCATGAATATTTCCAAATCTTGTTCAGCAATTCGTAATATTGTCCAGAAACATGTAAACAATTACATTGTTTTCATTAAGCATCGATATTTTGTGGTTAATATTTCAATATTGGTGGCATGAATTTCCAAATAATTTCTGTTTAAGAGTTTAGTATAGAATGGCCGTTCGGTCACCTAATTCGGTTTTTTGTTTACAATGTTTGGAAGCTAGACACTGTATAGTTTCACTACGTTCGCATAACAGAAGCGTGACATACACGCGATATATGAGGAATTAGTTTCACAAGTCAGACAACTATTTCTTCCGCCCTTTCCAATCTGATGTGTCGCTTTCATTAACAGCAGAGTCAAGGTGACAGTATGCTGCTAGAGGTATTTGTCGATCGGTCAATAACATCGTCTCGCCTGCCTTTCATCTACTTTTAATCTTGCACAATATGATTTTCATTGGGTTTTACCTTCCAATAAGATCTGGTAAGTATAGAGGTCTTCCACATTTCGGATTAGCGGCCATCTTGCCGGGAATTAAAAAGTCTATTCCAAATTTCTGGAGACTTTCTAAATCTAAAGAACAACGTGCATGTTGGATATGTATGCATAAAAGTATAGGTCACACTTTGAATAGCACAGGTACTTTGAGGTCGACGAATACTACTACATTTTGTTATAGGTTATGCATGAGTGAGGTGAAAGGCCTCTATTAGTTATCCGATGATGAATCAAACACAGATCGATTTATGACATATGTACTGTCATGCCCTACGTGTTACCAACCACAAGAAGCACCCATAATTGAATTTTTGCCAGATTGAATGGTGAAACGAAAGTGAAAATAAGACATCAACGACAGTCCCCAAGTGCAAAACTAATTGAGACCCTGCTGTTAACATCGTCTGATTGCTCAAATATAACATAGTTTGCCTTTTAGTAATATGTACACACGTAAAAAACGTTAAAGAAATTGAAATTAAACATGTCGAATTACTTTCTATGCTGTAACGTTATTAGAGCTGATATCACCAATACGGTAGGCACCAGGGGCGGCGTCAGGCGGTACGGAGGCGGTGGCCCCCTGAGAGTTTCAAAATTCAAGAAAAATAGAGGTTTAAGCAATAAATTGCGTAAAAAATAAGGTTTTTTACCAATATGAGATAATCATGTAATGTTTCGCCCCTGCTATGATTTTACCTTGGCGCCGCCCCTTGTTGGCAATTTTGAAGGTTAGTGATATACTAACAATTGTTCCATTAAAATCTCCATTTTGGGGTTCATACATGCATAAAAAAAATCGTCAAAATTCCCCCAAGCTTCCCTGTGACTCCTTGCCTATATTTTTATATTCAAAGTTAACATCAACCCCATATGACAACATTTTACTTCTCAACTCTTGAACAATACTATATCGCGTCTGCATCGTCAAAGAATATTATATGAGTTTCCCAGATCCACTTTGTGAAAACCAGTGTTGCACATACTTACTGCAAAACACAATATCTGAGTACCATGCTTGATAACATAAAGTGTATGTTTTAAACTATCCTTTGGAAAATCCAGGAAGAGGGGAAATTGTTCTCAAATCCTATCTCAGAGGTAAATAGATGTATTTGCACTTGCCTGACGTCGTCAACCCTTTTATTTCTACACTCTTAGTTATATCGTAACAAATATTAATATGACACCGCTTAATATTCTTTATCCTCAGTCAAACATTATTGTATCTTTCTTATAAATACAGATGTTGTAAAATTATCTTCAAAGAGATAAAGGCGGGAATGAATGGAATTAATACATACAAACTTAAATTATTTGACTAACTATGATATTCGCTAATGTCCTTTCCACTTCAACATTAGTTCTCGTACTTTTTTTCAACAGAATCATTCGACACTGAACTTTACTAGTATTTTTCCAGGCATATTTGTCTTCTTAAGATTTTCCGCATGGGACTTTCCACCTCCACATTTTTCTAGTGGTGTGAGACAGAAGCGTGAAAGACATCACTAGAGTGTCTCTTGGCTGTTTTTTGGCAAGACTATGGCTAGCATACGTAACTGCAAATAAGAAATCTGATTTATTTTTATTTTGTTATCTCTTATTTTGCGAGCATCTCAATTTTAACATTAGTTCGAGTAGAATAGATCAAGTTACATTGCATTTTTTTCCACACAACCAGCACAAAAATGAAAGCATGAACATTTGGAATATCATAACAAAAGTATAGTGAATTTTAAACCGTTTTAATGATTTAACTACTGCTCGGAGTAAAATTAATATTAAACAAGAATTACGCTTGCGTATAATTAAGATGGCCTCACACTGTGGTTTAATCACATTTTATTGAAAATACAAAGCTCATTAGTATTCATAATCTGTCCGAAAAGAGTACAGCACATCATCATGTTCTATCACCGTGCCATGTTAGAACTATTCGGTTTAGTCTGTAGAGCGTATATGATTTTTCCTTGGAAATATGCAAATGAGCTCATTAATATTCATAACCTGTCCAAAAAGTATGCAGCACATGACCTCATCATGTTCTATCACCTTCTGCTTCTATTTGATTACTGTACTCAGCGCCCTACTGCACTCTGTGTCTACCGTGCCACCTTTGAAGTTCACTGACTAATCGGTATTAGTAAGTGTAGAGAGGCTTAATGAATATCCTATTTAGCCATCCATCGAGACATCCAGGCAGGCAGGCATTCATCCAGTTAGGCATCCATCTGCATGATAACGTAGGCCCTCCACAACATGGTTGTGGGGGCCAATTGGGGGCCAAAAACTTGCGATTTACAATTAACATTGATAAAACCCCTTTGACTTACCACATGCAAAACAAGTTATGTAACATATCATCTTGCCCCCTTCAAGCGATGTAATAAAGGTATTGAAAAGAAGAAAATATCCTTCGATGCACGGTATAATGTCACATTTAATTCCTGTTCGTATACATTGTATACGTACAGAAATCAAAAAATCTCTGTGTGGTCTTTATTTATTCATTCAATGTCTTTTACTTCTTAATGAAAAGGTATATCACCTTGTGAATGTTACTCTATCTGATATGCAACTCTTTTATCCTATTATTCATTTCATGTGATACATAAGTGTACATTTCCTGAGCTTCAGGTCAAATACAAACCCTGCAAACCAAAACATAATCTATTGCATTGCTTGTCATATTTCACCATCCCGTTTCTATCACGATCTATATTTATGCAGACAAGTGGACTGCATGCATTTTCCGACTTTGAAACTCCCAACTTTTCATATCCAGCACTCGTAATGTGTTACTTTGTAAGAGGACGTAAGTATAGGGGAAACATTCTATTATCATGTTCATAAATCAACATGAAAAAAAATCACCTGACTAGTGATATTTAAATAGCTCCTTTTGGAACCATTTTTTTAATCTCTGAATTGTGAATTTTTGCTTGCCAATTAATTTTCCCCTATGACATACGATTTTGATAAATGCATTTAGGAGAAACCTAAAGAGACATTTATCTCATTTTTAACAGCCTTTTTGCAAATACATTATTTTTATAAGCAAATGTGTTAACATTAACTAATTACATAAACATCAAGGAGTCATACTCATTTATGCTATAACCACAACTGTGACGGACCAGTCAAATAGCGTACATACAAAGGGAATCGGTCTGATGTGTATTTTCTTGCGGTTTAACTCTGTGAACCTAGGTTTTCTGAATAAAACCACTCCCTGAATAAAATCACTCCGGAGAGGTTTTATTACAACAATTAAAGGTGCTAATTTTTAATCATTGCATGTGCGAGTTAACACATGATAAAGCATTGCCATCATGCAAAAATATTGGTTTTGAAAATTGTTGAGGGCGCATTCTTCTCAAAATGTGCGAGTATTTCTTTAAAAGGCACTATCAGTGGTAAAAGTGTGAAAATGCAGAAGTAACTAAAATGTACCTCAAAAGAAATGTAAGTCTGTAAAATTTCAAGTAAAAAATCACCAAAAGGAAGAAAACAGTAGTGCGAAAGTCTTTCTCCATTTAGTTACGTGTAGCGTAGGTGTCCGTACGGACAGAAGTATACGCAACATTGCCTAAAATATTCTGTGTTATCCTTATTGGGATGTTTTCGGTCTTATCGTTTGGGCAAATTAACTCAATGAGGGCCCGGGGATTTATAATTAAAGGTGTTATGAACACTTCTGAAAATTTACCGTCCAGATTTAGCTATGTAACGATACAGGTTACACACCACTAACTCAATTATACACAGTAGTCTATGGGGAAAATGACATCTTTGAGAATGTTTTTTTTTTTCACATTTAAAACTCTCAAAGAACGTATGATGACAAGAAATCGCCCGACGTCAGACCGGCAACACAAGATTCTTTATAGTCCCTATAAAGCTAGTAATGGGCAGCAAACCGATTTGAAATTGATGAGCGCGGAGTAAATTGCCTCAAATTCACTGTCCAAATGCCACTTAGTTTGAGAAAACATACCAGTCTACCATGTCGATCATGAAACTCCATCACTTTCTTAATATAACTAGTCCATTGCAATTTTGATCCTTATGGCAGCCAGGTTAGTGGTGTATCAACTATAACATATAGTATGAAGAAAAACAAGATCATATTGGTTTTTGGAAACGCGCCATATCATTCAACGCCAAACTAGCGCTTTTTGATATTAGAATTTATATAGAAACAATTGCGTCTGCGGAAAATTTAATATTGATTTTTGACAAGAAAATTAAATAAATCAACTCAATGAAAAGTTTTCATAGAAAGTATTTTTATTTATATTACAGACTCGTTCATTCGTCTTGTCATATATTTATTTACTTTTCACATTTGGAAGGTAGTAAGAAAGCCAAGCGACGTATTTAAATTTGGGTTTTGTCTTATATAAATGTTGGGTTTTAGATTTGACGATTTATAAAATTTTAAACGGCCAGATTATAAGTCAACATTTTAAAAGAGCAAAAATATAAATGTAGTTCACTTCGTCGATGAAATATGTAATATAATAATTTTATAAATTTCTTCTACTTTCTGAAAATAAATTGAACAAAGCCTATGAATCTCAAAAAGGGACCCAGTTTCCCCAAGAAATTTTTCCAAAAGTCATATACACTCTAAAACTGTCTTCTTCAAAATGACAATATATCTTGTCAGAGGAACAGAGTTTGTACCATACACGTTTCATTTCACATGCCAGTCAGGGCAAACGGGTGAAATATCGACTATTTACAGTTATGCAATACTTTATATCATAGCCAGTTTGATGGTCACGTATATTAGTAGGAGTTTTATATTATATTACAATTGCGTTTAAAACACACATCAGAAAATGTCGTCTTGTAATATTCTGAAAGCACTTTGATAAAGTACATAATAAAGAAGAGAAACCACGCTTTTACATGTTTTTATTTCATCCCATTTGCTGAAGGCAATCCAGAGATATGTGCGTTTTACTGCAGTAGGTCAAAATCCCTTTTTGCCGCTTTTCTCTATGCGGTTCAATGGCTCAAACATCAATTATACAAAACACAACTATTTTCTAAGCGAATTCCGAATTCAAGGAAGGGATTGCACTTCATAAAGCAACTCATTAAGGTCAAAAACGGATTTGCATGATATCATAAGTGACCTTGAAGAAGAGACTGTTGAAATCTGCATGTAAATGGGGCATTCTGCATGAAAAAAAATCACCACTCTTCACTTGCCTCAACTAGTTTGAAGAGGGTCATCATAAAGTATCCCAAAACACAACAAGGGTGGAGTTATTGTGCGATTTCAGGCCAAGTTTTGAAGTGGCCGTACTCATATATCATACCAACAACAGGAACAATTTCAACTCGTAATACTCTGTAATGTTGAGAAGATGATTACAACCAATACATTGCCCAAAAGGGACACAAAAGTGATTTGAACTCACTGGAGTAAAATGAATGTATCTCAGGATTGCCAAAAGCAAATGAGATGAAATAAAGAGCATTTATAGAAAGCGTAGTTTTTACTCTTTAAACTGATATCGGTCTTAATTTAATCCCGATTTCATGTCTAAATAACAACTCTATGATTGTGCCATTTTTGGAGACAGGCTGTACAACGTTACGAGTGATACCAACAAAATTTCGCGAACGATGAATGCACGAAACATTCACCCATAAACCACCAAGCTACCTGCACCTCGCCCAAAGAAATTGCGACCCGATTTTTAATCTCTACTCCTAATGAGACAGACAATTACGTCAGACTGTCAGTAGACTTTAATTAGCGTGTACAATAATATATATTGTCAATTCTGCTGTCTTTTTAAAACTTATTTAGCGTGCTTGAAAATCATTCAAATGATTTTCACCCAAGAGCTGTTAAAATAAGTGTGCACAACACTGAGCACCAATATTCTGTATCCAAACGTTTGAAATGTTACTTCATACCTAGGCCTACATTAAATATAGCATGCAATTTCCAAATCTTGTTCAACAATTCGTAATATTGTTCACCCTTAGATATGCCCAGAAACATGTAAACAATTACATTGTTTTCAGTTAGCATCTAGATTTTGTGGTTAATATTTCAATATTGGTGGCTTAAATTTCTAATAATTTCTGTTCAAAAGTTCAGTATAGAATGGTCGTTCAGTCACCTAATTCGGGTTTTATTTACCACGTTTACCAGCTAGACACTGTATAGTCTCAATACGTTCGCATAACAGAAGCGTGACATACACGCGATATATGAGGAATTAATTTCACAAGTCAGGCACCTATTTCTTCCACCCTTTCCAATCTGATGTGTCGCTTTCATTAACAACAGAGTCAAGGTGACAGTATGCTGCTAGAGATATTTGTCGATCGGTCAATAACATCGTCTCGCCAGCCTTTCACTACTTTAATCTTGTATAAATGATTTTCATTGGGTTTTCCATTCCAATAAGATCTGGGAAGTATAGTTCTTCGATGATGAAGCAAACACAGATCGATTTATGACATATGTACCTTCATGCCCTACGTGTTACCAGCCTCAAGAAGCACCCATAATTGAATTTTTGGCGGATTGAATGGGGGAAACGAAAGTGAAAATAAGACGTCAACGACAGTCCCCATGTGCAAAACTAATTGAGACCCTGCTGTTAACATCGTCTGATTGCTTAAATGTAACATAATTTGCCTTTAGTAGTATGTACACACGTAACACGTTAAATAAATTGAAATTAAACATGTCAAATTACTTTCTATATTTGTAACGCTATTAGAGCTGATATCGCCAATACGGTATAGGCACCAGGGGCGGCGCCAAGGGGTGGCAGGGAGCGGCCGCCCCCTTGAGAGTTTAAAAATAAAAACAAAACAGGGGCTTTAAGCAATAAATTAGTTTAAATTGCGTAACAAATAAGGGATTTACCTATGTGAGTTAATGTTTCGCGTCTCCTATAATTTACCCTGGCGCCGCCCCTGCACTTCTGAAAATTAGTGATACACTAACAAATTTTTATTGAACTCTGCATTTGGTGGTTCATGCATAAACATTTTTTTTCAAATTCCCCTAAGCTTTCCCCGTGACCTATGCCCTATGTTTCATCTGCAAAGTTAAAATCAACCCCGATATGACAACATTTACTTTTCAACTTATGAGAAAATGTACATACGCCTGCAGTTTACCTATTTTATGGATTCTGGCAATTGCCCAGATCGTCAAAGAATAATATATGAGTTCTCTAAATCCACTTTGTGAAAACCTGTGTTGCACATACTTACTGTAAACATAGTATTTGAGTACCTTGGTCGTACCATGGATAAAATAGAGTGTATATTTTAATCTATCCTTTGGAAAATGCAGGGAAATTGTTCTAAATTCCAATCTCAGAAGTAAATACATGTAATTGCACTTGCCTGGCATCGCTTAATATTCTTTATCCTCTTTCAAATATTATTGTATCTTTCTCATATACACAGATATTGTAAAATTATCTTCAAATGGATAAAGGAGGGAATGAATGGAATTAATACATACAAACTTTAAAAAATTACCTAACTATGATACACGCTACAGTCCATTCCTCTACAACATTAGTACTCGAACTTTTTTCAGCAGAATCATTCGACACTGAACTCTACTAGGATTTTTTTCAGGCCTATTTGTCTTCTTAAGATGGCGTTTCCGCCTCCACATTTTGTCTAGAGTGTAAGACAGACGCGTGAAAGACATCTTGAGAGTCTCTCTTCGCTGTTTTTGCTGTTTTTGTAACTGCAAATAACAAATATCTTGATTTATTTTTATTTTGTTATCATCTTTATTTTGCCAGCATCTCAATTCCAGCATTGGTTCGAGTAGAATAGCTCAAGTTACATATAAGCTCCGATTGCAATTTTTCCACACAACCAGCACAAAAATGTCAACGCTTGTGAAATCGTGAACATGTGGAATATCATAACTACAAAACGTATAGTGAAATTTAAAACGGTGTAAAAGAGCTTAAAAGGAGATATGGTCCGGCAAGAACCATGGTCCTGGCTCCATAGACGACAACTAATGTTACGTGAAGAGTCAACTGAATCGAGTGCCCTATTCTTCACCGATGTAGGCGGACTGTGAGTCTGGAGGACTGTATCTCCTGCCACACCGGTTTTAATATTTAACAACAGCTCTGAGTGATATTAATATCAAACAATAATTACGCAGTGCGTACAATTAAAGCAATAACAGCACATTTTGAAGAGCGCCCTCCATTTCTAAAATTTGAGATTTTTGCACAGTTGTGTTGGTAATTGCCTAGTAAACTATATACCTGCGAATGCTAATGCTCCAAAATATGCGCATTTGTCATAAAAGAAGGGATGTTGTAATTAGAATCGGGATCCCTAATTGTAATTTAATGGCGGAGCTGGAAACGCCAAATTTATGCCCGTCCATGAAATAGTGCCACCTCACGAAAATTACCTCTAACTTGACTTGTCTGAACCGACGGAACAACTAATGGATGAGCGTAGATATGTACATGGCGTAATTTCCCGGCCATTTCATATTGGAAGGATGTTTCCACCAGCCGTTGAATTATTATCGGAGATCTCCAATATTAATTATTCTAATTACAAAATTGTTTCTTTTGCGACACGATTTTGAGCTCTGCCATTCACAGGTATTGTTTACAAGTCAACTACCAAAGCAACAGTAAAGAATCTCAAAATATCCGGAAAATTGGGGCGCTCTTCAACAAATGTGCTGTTATCGTTTTAAGATGGCACCACAACTGTGGTTTAATCACATTTTATTGAAAATATGTAAATGAGCTCATTAGTATTCATAATCTGTCCAAAAAGTATACGGCACATGACCTCATCATGTTCTATCATCTCCTGCTTTTGCTTGATTACTGTACTCAGCGCCCTACTGTACTCAACGTTTACCGTACCACATTTGAAGTTCATTGACTAATCGGTTTAGTCTCTAGAGTGGATTAATGAATATTCTATTTAGCCATCCATCGAGACATCCAGGCAGGCAGACATATCCAGATAGCCATATCGATCTGCATGAACACGTAGGCCCTCCACAACATGGTTATGGGGCCAATTGGGGCCAAACACTCCCGATTTACAATTAACGTTGATACAAACCCGTTGACCACATGCAAAAACAAGTTATGTAACATATAATTTTGCCCCTTCAAGGGCTGTAATAAAGGTATTGAAAAGAAGAAAATATCCTTCGATGCACGGTATAATGTCACATTTAATTCCTGTTCGTATAGGGTCCTTGCACGGAAGGTAAACTATATTGAATGGACTTTTGTTTGTCCTCCAGATCATCCAAGGATGCGAAGAATACAATGCATGCACCTGGTTCACCTGAACATTTCAGCTATTTCTACAGGTGATTCCTTTGTATTCTCTGCATGCTTTTTTTTTTTTTTTTTTTTCGCCCTACTGTACTCAACGTTTACCGTACCACATTTGAAGTTCATTGACTAATCGGTTTAGTCTCTAGAGTGGATTAATGAATATTCTATTTAGCCATCCATCGAGACATCCAGGCAGGCAGACATCACTATGAGCTGGTAAAATCTCAATTCCCTTGGCACAGTTCAGTAGATTTCATTCAGCAATGTATTTAGAAAATACACCCCCTGGTTTTTGGGTATGATATACGATACCCAAATCACAAGCTCAGTTCATGTCAATGTATGTACAAGAACAAACCACTGAACTGTGTCCTTGGTGGATGAGCATATTGTAACTCATAGTGCATTCATCCAGATAGCCATATCGTCTGCATGAACACGTAGGCCCTCCACAACATGGTTATGGGGCCAATTGGGGCCAAACACTCCCGATTTACAATTAACGTTGATACAAACCCGTTGACCACATGCAAAAACAAGTTATGTAACATATAATTTTGCCCCTTCAAGGGCTGTAATAAAGGTATTGAAAAGAAGAAAATATCCTTCGATGCACGGTATAATGTCACATTTAATTCCTGTTCGTATAGGGTCCTTGCACGGAAGGTAAACTATATTGAATGGACTTTTGTTTGTCCTCCAGATCATCCAAGGATGCGAAGAATACAATGCATGCACCTGGTTCACCTGAACATTTCAGCTATTTCTACAGGTGATTCCTTTGTATTCTCTGCATGCTTGGGTTGTTCTGGAGGCAGGTCTGACCTGCCGTGCAAGCGCCCTATACATTGTATACGTACAGTATACGTCTTTATTTATTCATTCAATGTCTTTTACTTCTTTAATGAAAAGGTATATCACCTTGTGAATGTTATTCTATCTGATATGCAACTCCTTTATCGTATTATTCATTTCATGTAATACATAAGTGTAGATTTCCTGAGCTTCAGGTCAAATACAAACCCTGCAAACCAAAACATAATCTATTGCATTGCTTGTCATATTTCACATACATTATTTATAGGTCCATCCCGTTTCTATCACGATCTATATTTATGCAGACAAGTGGACTGCATGCATTTTCCGACTCCGAAACTTTTTAACACGTTGCTCATGTAGTCCAAGATATATAGAAAAACACCCGGAAATAAATAGGTACAAGCTGAATTTCTCAGGATAGTTTCCTGATGCTGTAAGGAGCAACATATCAAAGGTCCCCAAGAATCCCCTGTGTGCTATTTGAGAAATAAGGGTGTAAAGTTTGTACAGGGGTCAAATTCTAAAATGTTCCAATTGCGTTCAAATGAAAACCAACGTTTGTGTCATGCGACAAGGATTAAAAAAAGGTATAGTTTGCCCTATTTCCGATTTATGGATTATTAACTATATGGAAATAACTGTTCAAGGTCATACTGGGGGTAAATGCTCGGAGTGCTACGATTCTTTCCAAAAGTGTATCAAATTGTTCGTCTAATTGTGTATAAACTTACAAGATATATTTAAATAGTTTAAGTAATTTACTTGCACCCTAGTTATTGGGTTCATTATGGCAGGTTTCTACTGGATCTGGGGCAGGTCACAAGCCACTGCCCTAAAAAGGTCAATATTTCGAAGCTGTAGATAGTGTGAATGAGCATATTTTGCCGTAATATGACCAAACAACATGTACGAGTAATTTGGAATTAGTTGAATAAAAATCGTACTGCTTTGAAAATTTTACCCCACGATGACCTTGAAAATATTTTGGCCTGCATGCCTAAAACTAAAGTTCAAAAGTTAGACAAATTATACATTTTCTTATTCAGTTTGAATAGAAGAATACGATAGCCCATGATTTAGCTCAATTGATTCATTTTATTTTTTTTTACCCCTGTATAAACTTTACCCCATTATTTCTCAAATAGCACACGGGGGATTCTTGGGGACTTTGATATGTTTCTTTCCCAATATTAGGAAATTATCCTGTAAAATTCAGCTTGTACTTATTTTTTCCGCCTTCTGGCTACACAGACCTAAAGTTCCTGGACTAATGGGGTCGATGTAAGAGGACGTAAGTATAGGGGAAACATTCTATTATCATGTTTATAATCAACATGAACAATTCACCTGACTAGGTCCAAACAACAATATCGTTTGGAAGTGATATTTGAATAGCTCTTTTTGAACTATTTTTAATCTCTGAGTTGTGAATTTTTGCTCGCCAATTAGTTCCCTTATAACTTTTGATAAATGAATTCAGGAGAAACCTAAAGAGACATAGGCTGGTATTCTGAAAGGGAGATTAACTTTAGACCTGGGTTTAAACCAGGGTTAGTCCTACAAGAGGGACCTTTTTTCTTACAACATACTCTATAAGTGTGCTGTAACGGGTGCAGCCCATCCATGAGGAATTTTCTCACCCGTTACATTTAACTTTCACAGTATTTTGAAAGGGAAAACGGTCCCCTCTTGTAGGACTAACCCTGGTTTAAACCCAGGTCTAAAGTTAGTCTCCCTTTCAGAATACCAACCATAGACTCTGTGAACCTAGGTTTTCTGAAAAAAAAAACACATCGGAGTAGTTTTATTACAATTTTTACAACAAATAAAGGTGTTGATTTTTAAATTAATAATTTCAGGTGCGAGTTAATGTAAAATCATTCTAACCATGCAAAAATATGGGTTTTGACCATTTTTGAAGACGTACTCTTTCAAAATGTGCCAGTATTTCTTTAAAGGCACTATCAGTGGTAAAGGTGTGAAAATGCAGAAGTAGCTAAAATGTACCTTAAAAGTAATGTACGTCTGTAGAATTTCAAGTGAAAAAAATCACAAAAAAGAAAGAAAATAGTAGTGCTAAAAGTCACTTTCCATTTAATTGCATGTGGCGTAACTGTCCGTACGAACATAAGTACCGACCATTACTTAAAATATCCAGTGTTATCCGTATTAGGATGTTTTCGGTCTCATGGCTTGAGCAAATTAACTCAACGTGGGAGTTATTATTAAAGGTGTTATGAAAAGCACCCTCCCTCCAATTTACCCTCCAATTTAGCTATGTAACGATACAACATACAGTATAAAAAAAACAAGATACCACATTGGTTGTTGGAAACGCGCCATAACATTCAACAACAAACTAGCGCATTTTGATATTAAAATTTAGATACAAACAATTACGTCTGTGGAAAATTTAATATTGATTTTTGTCAAGAAAATGAAATAAATCAACTCAGTGAAAAGTTTTCATAAGAAAGTAGTTTTATTTATATTAAAGACTTGTTCATGCATCTTGTCATAGATTTATTTACTTTTTCCAATTGGTTCTTTCTCATTGTCACGTTAGAATTATTATATAATACTGCAAACTACTTTGTCCATGACTAAGCCTATGCAGGGGACTTTAACCAGAATGAAGATGTATATATGTGAACACATGAAAAAAGCACACGGCACTGCAGATGTAACATTATTCAATAGCTTTAACACTTAACTGCATAAGGGGGAGCTCCTAGGGGCCCATTTTTTTCGGCCGGCCATTTTTTTAACGCTGCAATATATTTGGTTTATATTTTTTGTATTTGTCTAACCTTTAATTGCGCTTGCATTGGTATAAAAAAAAATTCAAATCCATCGCGTCGTTTTTGCGTTAATTAGCATGGGTCCCTAAGAGCCCTCCCCCTACACTAAAGGAAGTGGCCATGACAAAAATGAAAAATCTTAATAGAGTTACTGTAATTCTGATTTTCATAATGCTTACACCTAATGACATAAACAAAGTAAATAATTAATCAAAAAAATTCTTGGAAAGAATAGTAGGTCATTGGTGCCGTAATATTTTATATACATCATATAGCGGTTTACTGTAGGAACCTATGGTAAATTATACAAGTAAACCTAAAAAAAAGGCATGAGACATTTATGTTTGTGTTTAATATGGTAAATATAGTTCATTCTTCACTAATTAAAGCAATCAGCAAATGTCTAGATGAATCAGTGCCGTAGAAAATGCAGAAACGAATTAGTGTCTTTTTCCCACATTTTTACGCAAAATTAAAATATATGTTTTGCCCCTAGTTTTCTTACTGAACAATGTTTTTCAGTTTTTATTTCTTTATTGTTGATGTCTTTGAATCCTTCTAACATGTGGTGGATTTCATCTAAAATTTCCTTTAGGAAAATGGTTATATAATGCATGGGTCCCTAGGAGCCCTCCCCCCCCCGCACTAACGGAAGTGCAAACCCCTTATGTAGTTAAGTGTTTTTATCTTTGCATTCAAGCTTCTCTCTCACATATCACAGGTCTTACTCCAATGAGTTCTGGCTAAAGAGTAATTTTAAAATTAAGCCAACTAGCATCTTGATTTGTTTGGAGATCTGAATTAACCAATCAGATCCCACTTATGTAATTAGTTTTATCCAATGAGAGTTAAACAGTTCCCACACCCAAAATGCCGTTGTTATCTTTCTACATGAGTGCCCATGTGACTATCATGGCGGGTTCATACTTCATTGGCAGACGTCTGCCGACGCTAGCCTTTCGAACATGCTTTGCGCGTCAGATGTATGAAACATACGCGTTGCGCAAAAAAGCATGTTCGAAAGGCTAGCGTCGGTAGACGTCTGTCGATGAAGTATGAACCCACCATCACATTCACTACGGTGGTCCGGAAAGTGTGTAGTCTGTGTCACAGACTGCGAAAGATATTATCTAAATTGGTACTGCGCGAGAGATTAAACGTTATCAGTCCGTCATAGAGAATGTGTGTAAATGAAACTAAATCTCAAATATCTCCGGAAAACGGAGGGGTTCTATGGAAGTTTTGGCATCAGTGGGTCCGTTACTATGTTTTGTTTTAAATAGGTATCGTAATTGGGTCTGAACCTATAGAACCTAGCGAGAAAATTGAACGTTTTTGTCGGGTACTTCGGTACTCGCAGGCACGGAAAAGTTAACACGCAATCTCTACGGGCGAATCCATTTTTCCCACAATGCCTTTCGGTATTATTCCAGTCTTGAGAATTTTCAAACACTACGCCAACTTTTTGTTCAATTTTAGAAACAGGAATTACGTACTTACCGGACCGCCGTACACATGCAAATCCATGTAGTGAACAGTGTCCACATGAATAATTGCCTAATTAGGATGCCTAGTATGATTGGCGTGGCCTATTTTCAAAGATAACATAAAAGTAAAATCTTAACACATTGATTTATTAATAAGACAAATGCTAAATCTTAAGACATTAATTTATCAATAACATCACACTTATAAATGTGGGGTTTTAGCTTTGACGATTTAAAAAAAGATTAAATGGCCGGATTATAAATTTACAGGGAGCAAAAATATCAATGTAATTCACTTCAACGAGGAATAATTGAATATAATAATTTAATAAATTTCTTCTACTCTCTGAATAAATTGAGCAAAGCCTATGCATCTCAAAAGCAGTTTCCCAAAAATTATTTCCAAAAGTCATACACTCTAAAAACTGTCTTCTTCAAAATGACAATAACTCAATGTTACCATCTTTATCTTTCGCAGGGGCGGAATAGTTGTTATTTCAACAGAGACGCTATCTCATACACAGCACTTATATCTCCCCGAGCTGCAGTCTGCTAAGCTTTCACAGCTACGTTTCAATATAGGCTCTCTTGCCACTCCTCGCACTTCTCTTTACCTCCTCATCTTTGTTCTTATAAACTATCTGGGCTTGCTTTTGGTGCCTGAGTGACTTGATGTCGATCAATTTCTCTTTCAGGTACTTTCTTCGTTGATTTTCTGCCTTGTTCCTGGACTGATTTCCCTAGATACTGCCATGTTTCAGACGTTGATTTTCTGCAATAGTCAATCAATCAATCTTTATTTCAATATCATACATACAAAATACAATGCACAACAATGATGTTGAGGACATGATCAAAAGGCCAAAATGACCTGAGGCGATCATGCCCTAAGCCTAAATAAGTTCCATGACAAATATATAACAAAACATAACACTAAACAAAGACAGGCAAGCACAACAACACACAAGACATGCCCCGATTAGGATCATTTATAGTCTTCCATAAATTTGAATTTCAATTGTTTCTTAAAATGTTTTGAACTTTTAGACTGTTTTATGGTTTTGTCAAGTGAATTCCAAAATATAGGTCCACAATTCCTTATAGCACAATTAGAAAATGCTCTCTTAGTTTTATTGACATGATAATCTTGGGCATTTCTTGTTAGGTAGTTGTGTTTCTGAGCATGTCTGGTAAAATAATTTGAGAAAGCATTCGCAAGTTGATCCGTTTGGTGTCTATACATGAAAACCCCAAGGTTAAGTTTAAATGTGTCATATACATTCAGAACATTAAGTTTCGAAAAAAGAGGTGCTGTATGACTTCTATAATGGCTGTTAGTTACTGTTCTGATGGCCCATTTTTGTAGTTTTAGTATTTTATCTAAATAGGTTTTACATGCATTACCCCAGATTAGTATACCATAATTTACATAAGGCAATATCAATGTACAATACAATGAAAATAATATCTTTTCAGGTACAAAATGCTTCAGCTTAGTCAACATATCAGCATTCCTTGAAATTATTTTAGAAATTGCATCAATGTGACTTTTCCAAGTTAAGTTTTCGTCTATGATGACTCCCAGAAATTTGGTTGAACTCACTCTTTTTAAAGATACACCATCAAGAATTACATCAAGTTTTAGTTTTTCATTACCAGTCGCATTTACTGGTTTAAATTCATTTATAGCTTCAGAATCTTGATTTTTACCAATAAATTTCCTTGTATTGTTTTGCGTTCCGAGAACCATATAATTGGTTTTGCTTGCATTGACTGACAGGTTATTGGCCTGGAACCAGTTACAAACTTCATAAAGTTCTTTGTTTATTGTGTTATTTTGAGATGCTATATCTGAATGAGAAAACAAGAGAGTAGTATCATCTGCAAAAAGAATAAGTTCAAGGATGGAACTGGTATTTACAATATCATTTATGTACAATATGAATAGCAATGGCCCTAAAATGGATCCCTGAGGAACTCCACAAGTTATAGTCTTATGTTCTGAATCGTACATTTTATTAACGAAAAAATTGTTTACGGTTGTTGAGATAGCTTTTAAACCACTCAAGTGCAATACCTCTGAATCCACAATGGTCTAGTTTGTACAGTAAGATATCGTGATTTATTGTATCAAAGGCCTTTGATAGGTCTAGGAATATACCGACTGTGGTTTCACTTTTTTCTACAGCATTAGCAATTTTATCAACTAAATCTATAATGGCCATGTAAGTCGAATGGTTTGGTCTAAACCCAAATTGTTTTTCATTTAATATATTGTTATTATTAATAAATGCCATACATCTATTGAAAACGAAGTCTCTCTACTATTTTGGAAAAGCAAGGCAATACAAATACGGGACGATAATTTGAAAATACCTCGGCATTGTCTTTCTTGAAAATCGGAACCACCTTTGCAATTTTGCAAGTTGGTCAGGTACAGATCCAGTTGATAAAGAGAGATTGAAAATTGAAGCTAAAGGTTTTGATATCAAAGGAGCAATCTTTTTTATAATAAAAAATAAATTCCAATGTCATCATGTCCAGGACTTTTGTTTTGATTAAAGTTGCTAATTATTTTAAGAATTTCATCAGTAACAATTGGTTTCATGAAGATGCATTTTTGATAGGGATTATGAAGATACTCGTAGTAATTCTTTCCTGAGTGTTGATTTTTTGAAGCAAGTTTTGGCCCAATGAAAGAATTTGTTGAACAAATTTGAGATTGTTTAGTCTGACATGTGCCGTGTTTCTGCATTTTACAACGGATAATGTAGTTATGTACAACTGCTTGACCCATTTGTTTTACTCTAATGCTACTCTGAAGCCAAGAGAACATTGAATAGACCTGTTTACAAACACTGCTTATATTACCTTAAATGTCTCATGAAACGGCCATAGGTATTAATTGCATTATAGGAAAAACTTGTAAATTTTCAGCTCTTTATACAAATAATAAATTATGTCGTCGGGTGTATTACATAGTGACGGATGTTGAATTTTTATCGTTTTTACGAAATTAAAGGAAATGGTACTACATATCAAAGGTCTTCAAATATGCCAAGCTTGCAAGTACTTAATTAATAATCTTAATTAGAAATTTGGCAATTTTGACGTATGTTGCGTGACAGAGACTTTGGTGTATTACCTTGTGACGGATGTTGAACCCTCTGTCATAGAAGCGTATACTTGATTTCCCACCAGGGTTTTTTTTAAATAATAAATATCCTCATCTTATATTTATCACTGACGCAAGCAAAATATATAATTAATTTATAAATATTGCTATTACTAGAAATTTACAGTTCAAAGCGGTGAATCTCGGCAATCCACTCAACATCCGTCATTATGTCAAATTAAGAAAATGCGCGATGACGGATGTTGGTTTGACGGATGTTCGGAAAACGCCGACTGTTGTATTCCATAATGACGGATGCTGAATAACGCTTAAGTATAGGGAAAATTCAACATTCGTCACTATGTCATGAACCTAACCACCAATTTGCGTACATTTTGATGTGGCGGATAAGATGAGTAACTTTTCCAATGTATTACATCCATTTTATCAAGTATGAATTCATGAACATTAGCTAAAATAAATTCTCAATTGTTCATTTGGTTCCTTAATCGGATTTGATCGTTTGAATCGTATAATGCAGATGTTTACCGGGGATGTTTGCGATTTTCTCGAAAACAAAAAATCGTATTTTGTTTAACATCCGTCACTATGTAATACACCGGACGATGTGTATTTTTGGGACAACTATGTGTTAGTGTCGCTAATACATAGTTATTCCGAAAATACAAGCACATGCAAGGCATACACAGCTTATATGTATCTGTATAATAAAAATAAAAACTGAAAAGTATGTGCCTTCAGCTTTGACCAAAATGGCACCCAGGGTCATTTTATAAAACATATATGACTTATTCGCAGTTTACATAAACGGATTTATTCAAAGGTATTTTGGCTCCATAGTATCAGTAGAGTTCAGAAAATGGTTCAATCATTTGTACACAACTACATTATCCGTTGCAAAATTTAGAGTGTGGTCATGTTTCTGCCATTTCTTGTTGTTTTTCTTCCTGTAACCAAAGACTTTTTAAACGTTTCAAAGTAGGTGTTCTTAATGGTATCCTGTTTTTTTGTTTACATCCTGTTCTTCACCTTCGGCTTCATCTGAGAGGTAGAGTAGAGTATTGGTACAGTTTTATCTGGACATTTCGAGTTGGTGATGGCAAATTGCTTCCTACGCTGACTATGGGGTATTATTATTATTGATGCTTCTGCTCCACTCTTCACTGCCACAAACTATGAGAGAGAATGATATTCATAATTTTTTCCTAGTGCGAATTGGGTGATTTTGTGCGACAATTACTCAATTTAAAAAAATACCCCCTTCATTTGTAAACTGATGGTGCTTCCTGTTATCATATTTTTCTGTTCGTATGAACTCTCTGAGGTATTTCAGGTGATTCACTTGATTTATTGCATTAATTTGACTTGGCTGAAAATAAAACGCCTTAATCAATGCCGAGGCATATGTTAAAATTTCAGAATGCCAATATATTACGTTGTTGTCAGAAAGGTATCCGTAGGCGCAAGTCTGTCGAATTCTTTTGCGATCATTAAGTCTATTAAATGCATCTCAAACAGGTCCCTCGATCAAGAGTTGATATCATTCATAACATCGGTTGCTGAAAAGGTTTGCTAGGGGTAAATCACAATAACGTGTATACGGGCTGCTTCTCGTTGTCGGGTGTAAATGCTGTAGGTAATTCAGATAAAAAGAATACTCGCAGACGAAGAATAAGAATCACAATAAAACACGGTAAACATGGAACAATATATACGTTTATCCCGCTATATTTCATAGAAAATGAATGAGAAGAATCATCAAGTATTGGTCTAATTATAGATTTAGATCGCCATTATAAAGAAACAAGTATCAATTTAAATTCATCTATCTAGATAACCATTTCAAAGAAATGACTCCTATTAAATACGCCTGGAGTCATTCTTATGAAAATCCGCATTTAAACGTGTAGTTGATATCTACCAAAAAACGTTCAACGTAAAAAGCCACCAAGTTTTAAAAAGAGTACGAGCCGTATAAAGTTAATAAATATTACGAGAGCACCAGGTATACTCAAGTGCGTCTGCCCCATTGGCAAACTAGGTCCCATTTCTTCCATCCCTAATTCCTCTGTTGAGAACGTTTTGACATTTCATTAAATGAACCATAATCATTATACCAAATTGTAGATTTAAATAAATCAAACTGCATTTGTTCTTAAGGTTATATTGGCATTTGGAATTAGTTTGGAATTAGTATTCCTATTTCTTGTGTAAAGGGCGTCTTGTTCTGACTTGAATACTTTTCAAATTTATATTTCTTGCTTGATTTCTTCTTGTTGGAGATGGATTCAATACGGAATAAAGCCCACTCACCTTGTAACATCAATTGTCTTCCCAATGAAAATGTGTTTCAACGGATCTGCAGTCGACTGTTCTATAGAAGGTATGTTGGTTATGAGTTCTGTGATAGAGTTCAACTCGCGTATGTTTCTGGGTAGTATTTTTGTACCAGTCTTTCTGTGAGATACCCTGCAGGAAGAAGGGTACTAAAGACCTTAGGAAGGTCCCGCTGCTCTGGTTGTCTCACATGAAGAGGGGTTGTTTTGAACCCGGCATTATTGCATTAGCACCTCTAGCATGAAAACTATAAATTATTTGGGCTGTTTGGAGGTTGATGGTGGGAAAACTGATATTTTCTTTTGCATTGTAGAAGAAATGGGACCAAGTTTGCCAATGGGGCAGACGCACTTGAGTATACTTGGTGCTCTCTTAACATTTATTAACTTTATACGGCTCGTACTCTTTTTAAAACTTGGTGGCTTTTTACGTTGAACGTTTTTTTTTGGAATTTTCTTTATTTTTGTGAACATCACATAGCTAATCAAAAATTGAGATTTTAATATAAATTTATTATAGTATGGAAAATAAAACTTTTGTTTTTTGACATAATATTTCCTTCAGTTACTGAATATTCAATTTTAAAGTTTCGGCAATTTTAGGCCTGTACACACACCAAAAAATATAATTAAAAAGGGCATAAAATTGTGGAAGTGTATTTTTATTATCCCTTTTTTTGATAAATACACGTGGTATTTTATATTTTAAAAGAAAAGAATGAGTTTACTGCTTTGCATTTAGGAAAAAGACGTAATTTAACAACAGGACACGTGCAAATTCTAAAGAAACCGCATGTTAATTTCTACGATAAGCTATAAAATAAAGATGTCACTTAGCATCACTCAGAATCCTTTAAAACTGGTGAAAAGCGCTAAAATACTCCGAAAGAAAACCCCAAACCATGCTGAAAATACCTAAAATACTAATTTGGCAAGCAAAAGTGCTGAATTCAGTTTTTCCTTGAAAAGTGGCATCCTTCTCTTCTCTGAAACTATGAACATTAGGTCTGAACAGGTAAAATTTACAAACGAGCAACGCATGAATTGTCACATACCATATTTTAGCCCTTTTGGCATTAGAATGCGAATTCAATTTATATGACATACCTGTAAATCTTACGTACGGGAGTGTACGCCACCAGATCTAGCCAGAGGACTCTTTTGTTAGAGAACATATTTTGGTAATTACTTATTGTAAACAGAATACCACGTCTACACATGACTCCTCATTTCGTGCATGGATGTGTGAACTTTTGAACTGTGTCACTGCTTACTAGGTTATTTACGATAATATTAAATCAAATCTCAATAAAGATCAGTACTTTCAGTACTTGAATTTCTTACTTTATATATGAAATAATCACTCACTAAAAATAATGATAGCACCAACTGAGACTTCAATATATACCAAACATTTATTATAAGTCGAAAATGGTATAGGCTTGACCGGACTCGAACCGACTGAACACCCAAATAAAATCAATAATTTCCTTATCTTGACCCATGTGTGGGCCATCAAGGTAGCTTAGAATATTCGGGCGAATTTTATTCCCAAGCTTGAAAAACATTCCTGGAAGTTTCACGAATTTAGATGTAATGTATTATGTTTAGCTGTTGTATTATGAATCGATAGTTTTCATGTAGGAGCTCTGGAATGCAATGAATTACATTGTAGATTTGTGTGCTTGTACACACTGGCTTTACACTTTGTCCAAGAGCACTAGTTTATTGCTCGTTTTCTTTGATAAATTTTAACTAGTTTTTGTCTCTGGTATGAAAGAAATGAAGCACTTCCTCATACAATAGCCGGGCAGAGAATTTTCCCTGTATATTATTTTTTCGGTTCAAATTGGAGAAAATCCCGGATTATTTTAATAATTGTTGTCATCATTTTCCTCCCTAGGTAGTACTTTTGTAGATATATTTTTTTACGAAATACCTTCAAAGACAACTATCTATTGTTAAAATTTTTTCATTTTCATTGTAAAATCGAGACTGACTGGACAACGCTTGGTCTTTCCTGACAATAACTTTTGAATATAACATACGTATACTTCCATATCAGTTTCAATGGTCCGGGTGACCGTTAGCCTACAAAATTAAAGAGAATGATAACAGAAAAAGAATAACCTACTAATTTTAAATGCCGAAAGAGGTGGGCCACAGGCGGACTCGAACTGACAAACAACCGACCAACCAAAAGTTAAAATCAACGGACGCCTATGGCTTAGACCGCTGTGCCACGCACAAGTTGTAACGATGGGCAAAAAATATAGCGCCATCAGTTTTAGGAAATGTGCCATAGGCAATTTGAACTGACAAGAATACCAACCAATCAAGAGCTTTTGAATAAATTCCAAACAAGAGGCGTCATAAACAAAGGATGCCCTTGAAGACGTTGCTCATCCCTGCAAAAAAGTTTATTGGCACTTGCAGAGATGAGGTGGGTCACTATAGCAACCCTTGATTGGGTGCTGATTGTTACACAAAGGATGTGGCAAAGTGCTGGCTGGATAGTGGAAAATCAAATAAGTGGAGGGTCCCCCTGCTAAGTTTCATGTGCAGAACAGGACTGAATGGGGAGTGTTAAAGGGTCCAAAGATTTTAAGTATAAATATTTTGGTTTTGTTTGAAGGGGTGGACAACATCAAGGGACACATTTTTTTTTCGTATAACAAAATAAAATGGATGTGAATCATTAGGTTGAAAATAAAGTTGTGATGACCTTTGGCAAGTGTAACTTAAATTCATAAGTAAGTAAAATGTGGAAGGGTTAATGAATGGGTAATTAAAAACTACTACTTGAAAAATAGCACTTGGTTTTGACAGTAATGCCTTTTATGGTTTTATACACAAGTACGCAGAAGAAACCTTGTGGTACAATATCTTCACTGGTTGACACGTTTGACCTACTGCTGTTTCTTTTTTTCTTTGAGGGTATAGGTCGAAATGAAGCAGCTTAAAATGGGGTAATCCTATGTAGAAAAGTTGTCATTTGGCAAAAGTCACAATCTAACAGATCATTGAAATACACATCTTTATGGACTTCCAAATACCCGAGGTTGGACGCAAAGACGGCATGTCTAGACAGTATTGTCTATCAAAATATATTTATTTACAAATCCTAACACCACAACTATGTAAAGAACCAGGCCATGGAAAAGTACCAGAGGATGTAGGACACATTTAAAGGAATAGAAAGCAGATGTGGGACCTCAAAAGAAAAAAAACAGTCCTTCAGATGTGTGAGGCATTTTAACTTGGAGTATATTAACTGCATTTTTTTATCTGATAAACTAAAAAAAATGATTTTTTATAGACCAACAAAAAGACAACCGGTGTTGGGGACTAGATCATATAATTTTAAATGAAAGTGATCCAAGATCATTTGTTGACACAATTGGTGATTTGAGGAAATGTACATGGTATTTTGTTATTGTTTGTAAAGATTTGTTATTAAAAGAAAAGCTGCAATTTGGTTTTGGGGCTACCTGCTGAAATTTGATTATGTTTTGCTAACAGGAGAGAATTAATACTTATTGGCTTACTGTATTTTGCGAACGAAACAGAACTCCCATTGGATTAACACACCTTATTCCGTTACGCAAGTTATGCATGCATGAAGGAATAAAACAGTTGGAAACCAATGGAGGTGTTTCGTTCGCACAAACTACACAGAATGCATACTTATTTTACAATTATTTACAAATATATATTTTGGTATCGGAAGTTCATATTTTCTCATTACTCAGTGAAAAAGGCCCAGGACATATGTTACTCCTGATTGTTTATGGACAAAACAATTTCCAAAATGTGGTTGAACATGTACATGTACACTAATTCCAAAGGTGGTTGAGCACATTAATTAACATAGCATGCATTTTGCCCATCATCTGCTAGAAAGGGCGGTTTTTAAACAAGACGCTGTACTTTTCTACTCTATACACAAATAGTTTAAATAAATTAAGCCCTAAATAAGAATCCAACACAAACACACAACCTTGTCATTTCTTAAAAATAGGTTTATTTTTTTTATTTTTTGCTTTTTGGTTCATGTGAAATCAGAGGGTGTATGAATCAATCACAATCACAAAACCGTTTTTGGGAATGTTCATCTCAATAGGGTCATGTGATCCCACAAAACATCCTATGGTCTGACATAAAACCCTGACTTTTACGGCCCCTTTTATCCCACAATTGTTAGTACTATAAGGATATTTAGTAGGATCAATGAAATGTCCTTGTTCTTCTTAACTTTTTGGAACACTTTTTTCTGTAAGTACTGACATGTGTTTTAGTACAGTAGAGGATAGGCACATTGCAAGTATTGTGGGGGGATTGGTTCAAAACACCTCTCTGAGGTCCCCTTGGGAAACAACAATAGCACCCCTCCTGTAACAATGAGATCACCAAAACAAAGATTTAGCTCAAATCTATGAATGTTAAGGACTTTTGTTTTAGGCTTCAACATCAACTTGATTGCCCAAATTTCAATATTACACCTCGAGAAAGTTAAGCAATTATAGTATATGTCAAGAACTCAAGATTGAAAAATTAGTTCCTTTAATTTAAAGTCTTTTGAACTGCTTGTTTCAGAACAAAAACAATGAATGGTGTGGGTCATGTTAATGGGTATAATAGACAAATTACAAAATGGCAAAATCTTTTCTCTGCGGTTCCCATTCCAGTGCAAGAATTAGTCAGATTCAATTTTCGTCCTCATTGACTGATGCGAGTAACACGACTAGCTGTATTTTGAAGCTTAAAAGATAGAATTGCTTAATCCTGCGTGTTTTTTTTTATTTTTCTCAAAAATTCTAATTTTTGAATAGATGAATAGAAATGGTATTTGAATGGAGTTGTGCATTTATTCGTACATACATAGACGGTTTAGGTCTGAGGACCTAAACAATTAAAACCAGGTCAGGTGTTACACAGGCATTAGTACCAAAGTGCTCTCTAGTAAGATCTGAACACACAAACACAAAGTACAAAATGAAACATGCAAAGATCAGATTAGGCCATCAAGAGATCCCAGCTAACCATGTATTGACTTCAAATTCGATTTTTACTTTGGTATTTGGTTACAAAAATACCTTACAGGTGAACAAAAGCAAATTTTATGTTTCAATCTTAAAGTTTAATTTTGTATGGAGGCAAAATTATGATACACATTTCCCTTTTCTCTCTCCCTTCCCCCTTTGCCCCCCTTAAAAAAAAAAATTTTAAACTTAACCCTTTTAAAGATAAGGATCAGTGGAAAAAATAGGGCTTTCATGTTTTAGGGACATCTAATACATGAAATCTCTTTGCAGCTTTAAAATCTTGTCTTTTGCTTAGAGGTGTCAAGTTTATGGCCACCAGACGTTTTTACATTGACGTGTTGTGGGCTCGACTGTTACGTATGTCCCTTGGGGAATGTTCAACACCTATACACGTTCGTATGTTTTTTTTAGCAACTTCTATGGCCTTTAGATTGGCTTTCTACGCTGATGGCAAACAATACTAGAAACGGCATATTTTCACATTTGTCACGGACAGTGGCCTAGCCCTCCCTTTCATTGATTATGCATCACACCCTCAACGTCCTGGTCTGAAAGAGGCCAATCCAACTGTCTTCCACTTCAGCCACATCCCTCTCAGCCTCCAGTTCAGCTTAAGCTTTCATTTATAAATTCCAGTTCTGTCAACTTGGTCTTCCTAGAAGCTCAGACCTGCCCATTCAGCGGGTGTACCAAATCTGCTCTTCTAAACAACTGCCTTGGTCTAATTTTCGGCATTCAAGTTCAAGTAAATTAAAATACCAAACAACCTAGAAGATGAGAGCAGGTGGTACAACATGATCGATTCCATCACAAAGTGGGAACAGGGGCTGTTTTTTAAAAAATGGAATGGTTACATGTGGCCAGTTATGGTGCATTCAAAACCAGATCATCATTCTTCATGTCAGCAAATCTTGCACATACTGTTCAGTTGTGACCTGGTTTGTGTGGTCAATTGTCATTTTCCCATCCATTGTTTTTTTCTTTACCCTTGGGCAGTGCGGATTACCTCCTGTTGGCTTCCTGAGTTCTGTCAGGATATGTTACACCATAAGCATGATAGCTTATGAGGTCGCCATGTGGCCCAAATATTTGGTAATGAATTCATAATCACCAACTATCTCAAATATTCTGAGTGTTTTTTTCTTTTCATTTACTACTTTGACAGTTCTTATCCTTGTGAGCTCCGCAAAGCTGCGCTAATATATTGAAAAAACTTCGCTCATGTTCGTAAGAGTCATTGCCATTATACATGGCTAGGATTTTGGTGGCATCGGCAGAGTTTCCATTTTTTTGGTTCACAAACTGTGCTGTGAGCTTGGTCGACGAACCTCTTTTATCTCCCTATAACCAAAAAAAGAGATCAAATTAAAACCTTAATTAAAAATATTGAAACAAACATCCACACGATTAGTCAATTTTTGGAGAGGGAAGGAGGGACCCACCTTGAGATGAGGCACTCGTCATGAGAATTCTACTATTAATAGATAAGACTTTGATGCTGTTTTTGTATATAAAAAACTTGGTCACAGTACACACTCTTTGTTTTTGACATTGGGGCATGAGCTTCTGAAGAATGTGTTCCATTGTTCATAGAACACACCAAGCTTTTACCAGCAATAGTAAAAACATAATATGCGCAGGTCCATTGTACTGTATTTTCCTATACAGCTCTAAACAGAAATCCAGTAGTTCATGAACTCAATGTCAAACAAGCAATGTACCTTGACCATGTTTTTCTAATGAAAACAGCATCCAAATTCAGATCTATTATAGTGTACTCCTCATGCTCATCTCAGGTATACCCCCTACCCCCCTCCCCTATTGAATAAACACATACAACTTACCTAATTTAAATCTTGAATACAGTTTCACTGACTTAGAATCGATTAAAGCTTATTTTCACCGACTAAAAACAAGCTAAAACTACCTAACAAGTATTTTATCTGTTTTTTTTAAAGGTAGGATTATCAGCTACGACTTCGTGCCCAGATCTCTTGTTTGAATTCTCCTGAAATGGTTGGTATTAGTGGAAAGAACTGGTGCCCAATTTTTAAATTTTGTCCAAAAAGCCGTTTAGAGATACATGTGACGTAATGCGTTTTCAAATTCCCATAGACTTTGTACATAGGTCTGAGTTAGGCAGTATAGAAAATGGACAATGGGGGCTTTTGTAAAAACCTACCATTTTAGTTCAATTATTTTCCTCAATTAATGAGTTATAAAATTGGTGTTTGTTTTTAATGGTAAGAAACTCAAAAATCATACATTTTATATTTTCATGTGGCATCAAAACAAAGGAATAGGTGGTGCAACAACACTTTTTTCTTGACGTATTTCGTAAGAAATACTGACGTAATCTTTTTTCTAGAAGAAACTACAAACTCCCTAGGTGATGAATAAGGTGTCATATGAAAGGAAATCAAATTTAGAAAATTCTCACGTGAGATTTTTGCGATTGAGTGTTTGTATTTGAAATTAAATATAATTTTTAATTTTCCCCTAAATTATTTTCCCTCAAATACTTTTTCTAAAGAATTAAACACTACTTGATTCCAAAAGCCAACGTGAGATTTTAGGCATTTTGTTTATAACATCTCCTACCTAAAGTTTCAGCTTATAAGCACCTTCCATTTAGGCTGGAAAATTTATTGTAAAAATTAGGGATTTAAAAAAAATAAAAACACTAAAACAAATTCCACACACCGTCTTGAAACTGCAAAAATTGTGGATGAAAGTTCAAATCCTTTAACCATAGTCGAGTTTGTACTTAATTGATTCAGGGGTTTTGATTTTATGGTCATTTGTCTTTAGACCACATTTTAAATCCGAGATCTCTACCTTACGTAAGAAGTCGATAAATTTTTCATTCCCACCAACCCATCTGTTAAAATTTTGCTCCGCTATTTTCAATACATTTTTATGAGAGCTAAAAATGTGATTTGGTAATCACATATTTTATACCTGTCCATGACTCAAGTACGAAGTAGCGATGTGGGCGTATACTTGTACCGACTTTCAGCGCGCACGTAAGCAAAGCACACGCACTGCAACTGAAAGGCGGCACTGCAGTCGCAGGCCATAATGTTTATTGCGCAACGCGTTGCTACTTTCTGCAAACGCGTTGCGACAGTTCGGTTCGTCGTTTCGGCCACGTGTTTGCGGTATAGGCCATCACAATCATGGAATTTCGTGAGGTAGTAAAAAAATAGACCCACAACGCAATTGCTAGATACCGGGTAGTCAAAAAAAAAAACTTGACCGATTGTGTCCGCATTTTGAGTTTTTAAAGTAAGGTATTATAAAGTATGTGATATCATCGTGAACTCCTCTTATCATTATCTTTAATTTACTGCAAAGATAATTCCAATCGTTTAAGTATAGGCTGAGCTACAGTCTTTTGATCAAGTAGTAGGGTTTTCACCTATCCACGGATTCCCAATGAATGCACGGCGACCAACTATAAGCAATGCGATTCCGGGACAGTGCAGAAAACCGACTGCTAGATGCCAACACTGTAACTCGGTCTATACCTAACCCATGCGAATGATCTTTTTGCAGGAAATTAAAGAGAATGAACTAAGCTTTAAGATGATAATCACATATGTTAGATATATGGTTACTACTTGAAAATTCAAAATGCGAGGACATCGGGGTCAATTTTTTTTTTTGACTCACCCTGTACTTGCCACGTGATTCAAACCTCACAAACTCCATTGCGAGCTTCACAACGCGTGCCCAAGCTTCACAAGCCTTAAGGCCATAACATATTGCTGCAACACATTGTGAGAAAGTCACAACGCTTTCGGCGACATTTCGGCACGCGTTGCGGTGTCGTCCAATCAAAATCAATGATTTTTGCGACGTATTTCAAAATGTAATTCTCACAACGCGTTGCGCCGTCACAATGCATTGCAAACCTTCACAACGCTTGGTGGCAATACGTTCCTTACCCGTACTGCCTTGCCCACTGTTTTTGTGAAGTTTAACAACAACGTGTTTGTGAACTCGCAATGGTGTGGTGAGCTCACTGCAATGCGTTGTGGAAGGCCACAATGGTCATAACGTATTGCTCAAAACGTTTGTGGATCTATTTTTTTAATACGTCACAGATTCAGATTTTGATTGACCGTACGCCGCAACGCGTTTGCCGAAATGTCGCATAAGCGTTGCTACATGTACTTTCTCACCACACTGTGCGGCAATACGTTATGGCCTTTATTGGCTTGTTGTGGACCTCGCAACGCGTTGTAAGCTCGAATGCGTTGTGAATCTCGCAAGCATTGTGGGTCTATTTTTTAAATACGTCACAGAAATTGATCATTTTATTGGCCGCCACCGCAACGTGTAGTGAAATTTTTGGCAATACATTACGGCAATACGTTATGGCCTTTATTACTTGCCATGCGCATGTGTCGTCACTTCAGACAAGACAAAGTACATAGTAGTAGTACTGTGAAAATTCATAATGCCATGGTCAACCAAAATGGGACATTATTTTCGCTCATATTCATAACTTCCAAACCAAACATCCTTTAGCCTTAAGATTTCACAGGGTAAATGAGAATACTAGCTTTCTTTTGCTTACCAAAATTTTGACCACTTCGGTATAAAACTCTGAGGGCCTGGGCGATTAACGATTGACATGGACCTAACTTAGGTCCTAACTTAGCCTCCGAACCCCTGAATTGTACACTCTCACTCTGATATACTGCCATGCATGCTACCGGCTTCACATCTGCACCTCATCCCTATACATTGCTTACGATGTCGTATGATCATAATTTTTGTGGGGAAAGTTCCCACATTATCAACATGCAAGACAAGTAAAATGTGTTGGGCCGACTAAACCAAATTGAGACAAAATAGGTTAGAACGAACACGTGTATTTTCCAAAGCACCAAGTTGCCGGTTGTTTGTGAAAAGTCATTAAAAACACAAGGCTGACACTACTATGTTTATTTATGTACATATAAAAGTTATGTCCAGCTGAGGTACTTACAGTATGTCAGCCTTAAATGAATTAAAACTTTTCAACAATATGGTGGAGGAACCCGGTGAAGGATTCCATAAAGCCAGTATAAATGGTCGTGTTTTTTAATGTGGACACCCAAAATGGTGGATTTTTCACATATTTATGGTTTCATGATCCGTTTCTTGTCATACCCTTTGCAAAAATACTCCAATAAAATGTAATGATTTTGGGCTCATTTTATAAACAATTTATTAGTCTTCAAATTATTATTGTGAATACATCCAAAAACATCTACTAATTAGCGCACATAATTCATTAAACTTAATTAGCCAGGGGTGGAGGTGGATGCGGTCGCGGTGGATGCGGTTGCCCCCCCCGTGTGTACAGTTTCAATGGGAACCACTTCAAGATTAACATAAATTTTGAATTATTTTGCATAAAGTGGTAAAATCCCTATTATTAAGGTTTCAGACCAATTTGCCAATTCAAAGATTAAATTAATTCAATAAATTGATTAAATTGGAACATAGGTCAACGCACTTTCTCCCCTATACAGTCATAACATTACACTCGTTAAATTGATGATAATTGCAACGGT
Source organism: Ophioderma brevispina (assembly GCA_023653785.1). NCBI lineage: Eukaryota > Metazoa > Echinodermata > Ophiuroidea > Amphilepidida > Ophiodermatidae > Ophioderma > Ophioderma brevispina. Next base: position 54,789 of record JAMKCH010026888.1, read on the forward strand.
CCAAATAAAAAAGAGCTGAGCCATGAAATGTTCAGAAAAAGTAATGTGCAATAGGTATTTCATCTTGTACCTAGGAAACATAATATATGTACATGGATGGCGGACTTTGACATGAAAAGCGCCGCACCTTTGAATTTGTAAAACTTTCATTTTCATGAAAACGGAAGGTGGAAATTGTTCGTAACCTGTAAAAAGGGATCCTTTGGACCTCAAAAACATATACCCCAACAGTGTAAAATCAACATTGTAGAGTAAATAATAAATATTTGACACGACTTGTTGTTTTTATACCCGAATAGAAAAAATTTTTGAACACCCTGTAAAAGAATTTGGCCCAAGATAATTCAGAGACAACTAATATACTTGCTTGAAAGGTCTTTCTTTCCCTCCAAAAATACACTTCCCTTTTTACTGTTCAATATCCTGCATAAGAATATGAAAGAACACAAAAATAGAGTTTTAAAAAACTACTTGTGTGTTTGTTTTCACCTGTATAATTTATGGGACACCCTGTATAATCATTCCCTCATGTGAAGTGAATGGCCCACCTTATAAGCTTTCAGAAAGTATATACTTTCCCATATTCTTCTGATAAAGACATTTTAAACTCAGTGTCATTTTTATAGAGAGGTTGATTTGTGGTGCAGAATTGGTAGATGTGACACAATGGGTCCCCACCTTAAAAAAACATGACCAATAATATTTTTATTTACCAGGGAATTAAAGCAATACGAATAACTAAATGATCAATGAAAAATAAAATAAATAATAATTGAAAAATGTAAACTTGTGATACGAAATAACTAATAAAAAAGACAAATACATGTACAGGCCCCTATAGTTTCTTGTAAGTTGTAACAGCAGTGGCCTCTGCAAAGTGAGGGAAAGGAGTTTTTATTTTTTATTTATTAACATTCAAATATGGTCGTTTTCACCGAAAATTGATATTTATACCACCGACTTTCAGCCGCATCAGAAAAATGTGTGGCCCTTTTTATTTTAATTATACAAGGAATGGACCCTTAAAGGTCTTTAAAATCCCATGAAAGTGACTATGGTTGATTAATAACCCAATTAGACCTATCATCCATTAACATTTCAGGACTGAAAACATATTAATTTAAGAAAAATGCAAATACGAAAAAGTTTGGCCTGATCCCAAAAAGTGAAGAGGGAGGGCTATGAGAATCTTATAATCCATTCATGTGGCCTTAAAAATAGGCAAATCAAAAATGAAAAGATAGACACTAATGATAAAAGAACAAATATAAAATTATGACACTGTATGCCTAATGCCCCAAACAAAAATGTAATAATAAAAATAAACTACTTCAATGATAATATAATGTATTTTTTACATGTATACATATTTTGACTACATGTCACATATTTTGTCTACAATAAAATAAAAATGAAAACTTTTATGATTTTTTCTTTTGTAATTTTATTTAGGTTCAAGAAAAGGGTATTTGTCAGAAATGCTTCAAATCACATCAACTGTTAGTAAAATCAGTTGCCATTTTTTTCAAATCATGCTTTATTGTAATATTAAATTGTCACATTTAAAATGCAAAATAAAAATTACAAAAACGTAAAGAAACAAAAAAAAATATGAAATATTAATGTTGTAACTTGTAAATGCACGAACAGATGAATATACAACTACTGATGAAATGTCATGATTAAATGAACTAATTGAATAAACTAGTAATGAATTATTATTAATTACAAAAGATGTAGAAAAATGCTTTGCAAAACCTATTTACAAACACTAGTATATTACTGAAACATATTACTAAATATGTGGTCATGCCAATGTGCAATTCACAATCCAGCATGTACAGTAGTGTAGAGTATTTTATTTGGAGATTATTGATTAGGGAAGATAAACATGATAAATCAATAGACTCAAGACTATTAGTGGCACATAGCAACAAATTTCAATGGTAACTAAGAAGACGCAGCTAACATTAAAATAACAATGGACCGTGCTTTGTTTAACACTCTCGCTCCTCGCACCTCACTCACAGATACCTATGTCAAATCCCCATTGCTTTCAGTGCAGTATCCAAAAGCTCATCTACTAATCCCTGAATACACATACACTACATTCAACAAGGGGCAAGCAGGGACAATCGTGACCAGGTACCGACTGGGCTAAATTCCCAAATATGTATTAAAAATTACACCATGAAATATATCTCTTTTAATAACAGACGGCCATTTCACAAGAAATATACATATTAAGTGTTTTAAAATTAATAATGTTTGTGTAAATCCGAAAATGACGTAGAAATAGATGATAACGAACAATTACTGAATTTCCTCAACATGCTAAATTATCAACTACTACCATTTTCTGCGACCAAGCATTTTCATGCACAAAACGGAGTCAACATTTTACGAAATGGTGCTTGGAAATAGTTAAAATCCTATGTATTACATTCATTAAAGCATAAGGCAGTTAGATGTAGTTAGAAAAATATAGGTCATCATTTGATTTTTTTTGAGAAATAACCAGTTCAAAATTGGAAAACTTCCCACTTCAACTTCGGACCAACGTCACATCAGCTAGGAAATGCCTTGGGCGTTCGGTGTGGTACATCTAACAAGATTGACATGTGGTGAGTCTCATCAAGCCTTCAGACGAACTTTTCCATTGGTCAATTTTCTGTTATTTAGGCTCCCGAAGTACAACTTTTTGACCAATCGTGGTCCAAAATACGTATGCCTTAGTACAGTAAGTTTAGGTCACGCCCAACAGAAGATGACGTCACACCACAAGTCCGTTGATGTGTAAGTGTGGATTTCACTTGTACGCGTTTTCTTTTTCAATAGGCTTATTCACACATAATTAAGCCTGGCCTGTAATGGACCATGGGTCCCGAGTGATGTTTAGTAATTTTCCCGGATCATAGACCATCTGTAAACTTTTGCACGGAAAGCTTGAACATAAACGTTATTGTTTGTGTATGCTAGTGTGGGTTCATTAGTGATGTTGAACAAAAGAATGAATTAAACATAATTTTCTTTGTATGAATTCAATTATTTTCAATGTTAGCAGTAAAGGCACATCATGAGGAAAAAAGAACACATGTACTAATTTTTGTCAAGATTACAGCGTAATAAAGGATGTAGGTCTGTGAGACCGTTTTTTAAGTTTCACATTTTGCCACTAAATAATCGCTATACATGACCTTTGAAAGATTTCTAACTCGTCGTTTCCATTGTTTAAATTATATCTTGCTATGAAATGTACCAAATATACTTCTGAGGGTTGAAATACATGCTGAGCTATTGCATTACGAGTAGTTTAGGCGTTAAGCGATAGGCTCCCCCCTAGTGGTTTTACTCGTCAACCACGTGGCGGCTCCAACAAAGCGTGTGTTTGTCGCTTGTATCTTGGATGTTCTAATGCTTTTTTTGCTGTTTTTTCTTATTTTTTTGGTTTTTATTTTTAACATTTGGTGGACACACTACCGTGTATCTTAATAACAAAGATTTGGAAATGTTTCAACTATAGATGAATTATACTTCCATTCTATAAACTTCAATGGCCAAGGTGACCGTAAGTAAAGAAAATGATCTTACTCTCGTGTAATTTTAATGTGCTGAAAGTCGTGGGCTACCGCCGGACTCGAACCGACAACAAGAGACTATCCAAAAGTAAAATCAATAACGTGCAACGATTAGACCGCTCGGCCACGAAGGAAGTTTTCATTGCAATTGTTGGATATGATAGTAAGGGATGGTTCAGTAGTGATGTTGAACAAAAGAACCCCGTTCGTCATTTTCTTTGCATAGAGTTGAATTATCTTCCAATATTATCACTAAAAGGCACATCATGAGGATAACTAGAAATTATGTATTAAGTTTGGCTACTATCCATTTCGTAATAAAGGCTGTAGGTCTGTGAGACCACTTGTAAGAGTTTCGCACTTGCCACTAATATCATTATAAGTGACCGTTTGAAAGTACTTCTAATTCATCGTTTCCGTTTTCTTATTTCATATGCTGCACATGAAATGTGTCCAATATACTTTTGTGGGTTGAAATACATGCTCTGGTTGTGTATTGCCAGCGGTTAATTGATTATTGATGATATTGCCACCTAGTGCCATTTCTCGTCAAACAAAGGGAAGTTTGTTTCTGTTAATATACTCACGATGTGTGTCGTTTGTATCTTGGCTGTTTTAATGCTTTTTTGGCTGTTTTTTTTTGGTGTTTTTTAGTTGTTATTTTTAATATTCGTCGAATTCCGTCTCCTCGGCTTTGCTCTGCTGTAATTGAAAAGATCAACAATCTTGGAAGAATTTATTTATTTACACTTTCCCCTTTGTGAATTGACCACTCAAAAGAGGCTCTTTTTAGCGCCTGTCGCCTCGTTCCAAAGACGTCTCTTCGTCGATTTTGAAGAACAACTGGAGAAGTATTCAAAATAATGTATTTCAAACCATAATATGCCCCCGTAGACTATGGGGCGTAGACCAAATAACAAGCTGCATTACAAATTCCGTAGTCCATTCAAAGGGAGAAGACAAGACCCGGTGTAAAATTATTGATAAATTATTAACATGACATAACCGTCTGTTGCCCCAAATAAAACTTGCACATTTTCTCAAAAATGAATAAAATGTCACATCAATTTCTCTTTCATAATATCAGTGACCAATGGATATGTATAGACTTCAGCAAACCATTAACTAAAGATATTACAATGGGCCCGGTATGCGGAGCCATTGTTATAGCCAGGTGTTACCACCTCCACAATTCGGGTTGAAGTAACCAAAAGACCCGTCTCTTTCACAATAAAACTAACCCAGTTTACCTTATGATATAGGTCGTTGACGCTAAGTTTTCTTCTGAAAGCGCGGTAAATTGGAATACAACAAATGAAGGTTAAGTTAAGGCAAAAAAAAAACATTTAAGTTAGGATTTTAAGTCGCACAAAGTTGTTAGGTCAAAAGCTTGCCCAGCAAACCTTATGGGCATGTTGATGTTTGTTTGTTCTTTCTTCCCTTTTCGAATAAATGCTGAAAAACAATGGACAAAGTTAATTGAACGCGCACTTATAGAAGCTCAAGAATTATTTATTTGCGAATGAGGATAGTTATTTTGCGCTTACGTCATTACGTCTTTTCAACGCGAGACAATCTAACAATGGTTCTCACTCCCAGAATGATGAAAAGGAATCTGAAGTGTTTTTCTACACCGCACACCGGGCCGTTAATTGAATATCTTTAGCTTTAATGGTCTAGCGTATCTATGGTTCACTGAATGGGGACAATTTAAATTGAAAGCCGGAAAGTGAAATTTTTTATTCAAGAAAAATGTGCAAGTTTTTATTTGGGGCAACAGATAGTTATATGATTTTAATAATTTATTATGAATTTTACGCTTGGTTTTCTCTCCTCCGTGATAGGGATTCCGAAATATTGACAACGCAAAGGGGCATGGCCCATACCTACCGGTCAAAAAATACCCCTCGCCATATAGGCCCGTTATTCTCCAACGATTGTTTAACGCTAATCACTGGTTAAATCGCACTTTAAACGCCTCCTAAAATAAACGCAATTCTTCAAAAGCATGGTTTTAACTTTAACCCTGTTTAAATTTTAGCCCCGAACATTGTTAAAACATGGCCTAAAACTTTGTTAAAAACTTTTAGACTTGTCAGGGGGTAGTTTAAGGCGTGTTTAACTTCATGCTTTTATCAAATGCCTGATATTTCAGCTTATGTGATAATCGTGGTTAGACCAGTTACCTGCTTATTTCTCTTGTTCTTTCTTTTCCGAACCCTCAGTCGATTTCTTCTCATCCATTTCCTATGCATCTATTTTTCATGTCGTCGTGTTTATTGTTTATAGTATTGAATGATAGCCAGTGCGGCACCCCACAACGGGACAATTAAACAGTTTTAAATAGGGCCTGGTTTTTTGTCCCCATCATTCAACAAATTCTAAGCTCCTTGCGTAAACGCCACATTCTTGAAATTTACCCGTGGACTTCCTGAAAAATGGGCATTTACAACAGCTTACAACTACGGAAGGCATGTCTGACATATAGTATTGTTCACGCACACGTAATATTATACAAGGGGGTGCATACGCATTCAAACCAGTCGTCCGTGCTGGGCGCTGACATTTGAATATTGCAACGGAAAATTATCAGTTTGGGTGCTTGTATACCCACATAATGTTCAATTAGATACAAACAAATCCGACCAAAATAATTATCAGTTGTTGGATGTTGGGTGCTATTGGGTGGTTTAAATGTTGTCGTACCCCGTACCCATGGCCACACAACGAATGAAAAGGACACATCAGTGTCTTGATTTAAATATTAAACCCGCCTCAATGAATACATCATTTTTCCACCTAAGCGGCGCATTGCATTTGGAGAGAAAAAGAGTATCTGAGCACAATGATCCAGGTACACTACTTTTTACAACTGGCCACCTCTAACACATAATTAATTTGTATCACTACCGATTCGTGGATATGCAACGCGGCACCCACAGTATGTGGAATACGCGGAGGCAGCCATTGCTTCCTATGTTGGTACGCTAGGTTGTCTTTGTGGTCGGCAAAACATGCTAGACGGTGAATTTCTAAAGTATTACGTAACGGTTTTGGCCTCTCTATCGTTATAGAACCTCCTTTTTCAAAAAACAAAAATGATGAATAGGCTAAAGATAAGTCACAGTTCGGTGATGATATTTACGATACGTTACGGCGTTTAAATACATACAGTGGTTAGCTAAAGACCTTTGTTAACATCTTGAAATTAACCTAAGCGGTTTTTTAAATAAACAGTGAGTTTTAGCTAACCACAGTTTAGGAGAGCTAACCACCGTTTAGTTTTAACAACACATCGTTTGAGAATAACGCCATCAATGTTAAATCTCAGTAGGCTCTATTTAAACCACTTCAAGTACCCCAAGTTTACAGTACCAAGTGACCATACTTGAATGACAATGTAACAAGCACCTTGCACCTGTCCCTTGCAAATAAGCCGCAGATTGAAACCACAGGAAGTTGAATTTTTGACCTGCACAATGTGGCTTCACCTTATTGTCCAAGTAAACAGCGGCACTGGACGGCCATTTTCAAAAAATAATTAAATTTCTTTCTTCCATTTGCTCTCAAATGATATCTAAGCCCATTGGAAGAACATAGAAATATTTTACACATAAAAATAACATACCCCCCAACAACAGATAGGGACATTGATATGAGGATAAGACTCAGTAATTTTGTAGGCCAACTTTAATTTTTCCATAACTTTACATCAATGTGGTATATTACAATGAATATTGTTGACTCGTACTCACTGTATTTAAACCACCAAGGTTATAGTGATCAAACAGGTACATAGCGGGGGAAACATGCATACGGGCGTGCGTTGTTTCTGTGTTAAACGCCATTTCGTCGTCTGCTGATTTTAACGTCGCCGCGACGGTTAAATTATAAAATCGTTCCCGGTTTTTACCCATAAGGAAGCTGATTTGGTCTTAATCATTCGGGTGATGGCTTTGTATATAAAAGCCCTTACAACATGCAAAAAATCACAGATTTTGAAAAATCTTGATGGCGCACTATTTTTCAAATGTGCCAGTTCCTCTTTTAAAGGAATTTTGTATAACAATAGAACATCTGTGTAGAATATGTGCGACCAGCAGGTTTTGCATTGTTTCCCGCCATATTGCACGGCGAAAAGCAACTTCTGTTGTTTCATCGGCGACTCAGACCCTCATCCATGTGTAGATGTCAGTGGTTACTCTCAATGGCAAAAGTTCTATGAATAGGTACGGGCCAAATGTTCAGGGGGGCGAAAAAGGCAAGGATTATTGATGCTGTAGGCAGGATTAGTACAACATGAAACTGAGTAAAAGAACTGGACGCGAGACTGCGAGATTGTGCTGTTCTGGCCACCTAATGCACCATCCCCAAGGCCCTTTTTTTTCAATAGACTATGGGACGTATACCAAATAACCAACTGATACAAATTTATGTTGTCCCCCTCGTCCATAGGGGAAACCATGTGTAAATTCATAATAAACTCTTACCATCATAACCCGTCTGATCCGCAAATAAAACTTGCACATTTTCTTGAAAATGATAAAATGTCACTCCATTTCCCTTTCCTAATATCGTGAACCAATGGATTACACATAGATTCAGCAAACAAATGGAGCTAAAGAATAATTCAAAAATCGGCCCGGTATGCGGATCCATTGTTATAGCCAACACTTAAAAGATTCTAGGTGTTATCACCTTCATAGTTTGGGGGTGAGAAACAAACTACCCGTCCCGTTTCCACAATAACTTAACTCCAGTTTACATATCATGATAGGTCGTTACATTAAGTTTTCTTCCTAAAATGCCGTAAAATTGAATAGAATGAGTTTAGCAATATTTTACAGATTTTGGTTCTGCACCAAATATGTTTATAGGTCCAAAGCTTGCCCATCAACTTTTTTTTTTTTCATGATTTTTGGGTCGTCTTTTTTTCTTCCTTTTCCGAATAAATGCTGAAAACTTACTCGCAAAGTTAATTAAACGACACCCTAAAGACTCAAAGATTTATACGTATTTTTTATTTGTAATGGAGGTTAAGTATTTTGTGCTTTCACGGGGGTCATGGAAAAAAAGTCGAGAGGTTATAACACTTGAATCTTTTCAACTGCGAACAATATAACAATGGCCCTGCACTCCATCCCAGTGAAAATGAATAAAATGAAGTGTTTTTCCTCCACCGCATACCGGTGTAGGTAATTATAGTCCGCCGTGAGGTCCAGTCCGGGCTCCATAAACGCCAACGGAATAAAGCGTGAAACTATGGTGCGTGGAAGAGTCAACTGAATCAAGGTGTCCTTTCTTTATTTATGTAGCAGGACCATGAGTACGCGGCAGACTATAAGTACTTCTACCCCGGCCACTGCCGATTGTTGAATATCTTTAGCTCCCATTGTTTGTCTAAGTCTGTGTGTTCCATTGGGTCCTGATATTAGGGAACGGAAATGAGGTGACACTTTATTCACTTTCAAGAAATGTTGAATACGACGATTTTTGCAATACAATTATAGAACAATACAAAGGACACAACTTGCAAATATGTACATAAACTTTAAGCGCCCTGTGTGCATAGGCCCAAACGGTGAACGTAAAACTTTCCCAGTTTTGGCTTCTTAGATCTTATTGATTCCTGTATTACAAATCCTCCTCTCCTTAACAGTGGACTGTGTCCAATAAAGTTTGAATCTTACGATCGCTTGCATTTACTATAATCCTTAAAATTTAACCAACCATGGTCCCAAAGTTCTTCTTACTTCAATATATCAGTCGGTGTACTTTGCCTTTCACTGGATGGGAGAGAAATGACCCTATTCCTAATAATAGTTCAGACAAATACTTATTGTCCTTTTTGGTCATGTTGTAATGAATATGATAATTTAGCTTTCCTTTCAGTCAATTGTAACGTTCAATCTTGAAGCCACGAGGAAATTGTTATCTGATCATGGCTTCAAAACCGAACGCTTTCAAAGCACACACTCGTATATTGACTGAATCGTAAACCGCTGTCATTGTATTTTAATGTAGGTCGTAGTTCTTAAAGCTGGATAATAAAGTTGTTTGTAAAAGGTAATCAGTGGGGTAGTTTCCATTTTGAAGCAGTACACAGATTAGAAGCACAGATTCGGTAAAAACGCAAAAAAATGGTGTCGCCACTTCAATTCGTCGTAAAGAGAATACATACGTGTAAGGATATTGGTCCGCAGGAACCACAGTCCGGGCTCCATAGACGACAACGTAATAACGCAGTGAAACTAATGTGTCGTGAAGAGTCAACTGATTCAATTGCTCTATTGTTCACCATTGTTGGCGGACTGTAGACCCGGGGACCATATCTCCTGCCACCCACCGTTCCTTTCCCAAATCCTACCTTATTTCTCATTCTTAACAGGTTTAATATTTAAGGTCTCTTTACCCATTTCTTAAAGTCCACACACCATGAATTATTGATTATATATCAATAGAAAAGCTTATGATATACATTAAAAACGAGAAACAAAGTTTTATTTCCAAACTGCTACGGTAAGTCACAATTACACTAAAGATTATTTCCCCAGACCACCCAAAAACAAAATGAATTCTTCAAATTGGGCGCTATGCCTGTGACGTCATTAACGTCCACAGTCATAAATCCATGTCGGGGATCATACATACTAACCGCACGCACATCTTGTTCGGAAATCAGTTTCGTAGATCTTTCCTCTTCAACCAATAAGTAAAGTACAAGCCCGAGTCCAAAATATGCAGATGAGAAGCAGAATTGGGATATTCATCGTCGGGATACCCGGGATGCTAAGAGCTAGCCAGGGTTATCCCGGAAAGGAAATACCCGGCGAGGACAACGAAGGTGATCCGTCAACCCCGGGGATACCGTGGGGTGATGCATACACCGCGTAAGTGCCAATCATTTTGAACAGTTGTTGAAAACATAGTCCCAACATCATTGTTAATTGGAGAGGTAAATTAATTTGAATCGGTATTCAATCTTAATAAGTACATTTCATTGTTATTTGTGCGGATTAGAACTTATCTGACTTGTATTAAGCGAGCAATCGGGAATTAATGACCCATGAGCGAATCAAAAATTTGCCGCTACACGGTAATTCTAATAAGTCAGGGAAACCAAATTATTCGTTGATGACGCACTGCGTTGTTTCGGTCTGTTTGGGCTGATACTAGAATTCTAGTCTCTGGTTTGGGGCTGAATCGCTTCTCGCTGATTGGATGTAGGGGGGAATGAGCTGAATTGTCAAAAACCGGACATGTCACGGCATCCTGTAATTTTTCTCCGCGCTCAATTTGACCAAATATAAGCAGACTGACGTAAGTTTAACAACCCTTTTATGGTCCGCATTTTGAACCTTTAAATAGGCTTCATTTTCTCTCTCTCGGACTTTTTTTGCACTCAGCCGGATCTTGGTTTTGTACTACATACGCAGGTATGTTTTTCAATTTAGAGCCGTTTATTAACAAAGCGAAATGGATTTTAAACCTCAACCCCCTCAAAATACGACGGCAATTATGTGTGTTACCCTCTGCCTGTCACGATTCACGCCGTTTGTTCTGCACAACAGATAATACAACCGTACGTAGCTCACGTATTCTGTGGCGTGTTACTTTGACCCAACCGTGCATAAACTCGTGTTTTTTCTCAGTCTTTGGGGGTTGTTAAAATTACTAATTCCAAGCGTTTCAGACCAAATATTTATTAACAAGAATCTTTGGCCTGAAATGATGTTGCAGAAATATTCTTGAAATGAAAGTATTAGCACAAAACACTGACCATTTAATCATGGGTAAATCCCCACACTGGGTTGTTATGTTAGCAGCTCATGTCATCGCTTCTACGGCCCCCTTTTACCAATATACATACAATTTACCTCCGTTCATCTATGATAACAGCACCCCATATCATGTAGCAGTTTTTCCTGCCGGAACCCTCGTTCTAATTTCTTATCCCCCGTTTTATCACATGATTTATATATGAATTTGCCAGGTCTAAATGTGTAACAATCATTATAAAAACATTGGTGAAGAATCGTGAATGGATATTTTTGGCTATACATACAAAGCAAGCCATGCCCGGCAGAGTGAAATTACTAATGCGCAGCAACTGACTAGTTCATGGCCCCACCGTCAAAATAAACTATATTCATAGATAACCAGACATCTACAAACATTCATACACATTAAACATGTAATTTTCACATATTAAAGTGTACCAAAGAAATCATGAAAGGCAACGAATAACTTTTTCAGAGGTTGTTGGTGTTTGCATGGTTGTCACGGCCATGAATACACACTCCCAACCACCACTCATCACTGACCCGTCCGGCCGCGGTCACAGCACCTCCCTTGTAAGTCTAGAGGTGGTTTCACAATATTAATCCCCACATAGCACCAAGTACCAACAACTTTCTAGCCTTCAGTCTCGTCTTTATAATTGCAAATAACAATGTTAGATACATACAGAATGGGCTGCATATTGTACCATAAACACTGACTCGCGATTACAGTGTTTACTTTTTGCACTGTGATTACTTGATCGGTGATACTCGAAATGCGTCATGCAATTTATAAAGGCAATTTGGCGCTTTTTTGGGTGTATGGAAAATACAGGAAACTACCTAAAATCTTTGACAGTTTTTGTTAAGCCCCCAAGCTTTATAAAGAAAGACAGATAAAAATCGAAACTTTATTCTGTTCATTTCCTAAGGTCACCAGCTTTCTTTGAGATGTAATCAAATTTCATGGTTTTGGACTTTAAATACAACAAGAAAGGACTGCACTACCCAGTGACAAAAACCGAACAACCCGTTGAATGCAACGAACTCTGCACGAGACGCAACGTTGGCAGGCAGGCGCGAACGTAGCAAAATACGGTATGACGCGAGCACTTCAACCTCCAAATAACTTCAATACGCAGCGCGTCTATAACCTGGTTTCAATTGTCGAATTGAACCAAGGCATCAGCCAATGAAATTGCTACATTTTTACACAAAGCTGTTTAAGAATGGAGTTTAAAACTTTAACCTTGTTCAAATCAGGCTTATCCTTCATAGAAGTGACCATTTTTACTTTCACTCTGCCGTATCGGGTGAGAAAATTCCTCGTGGATGGGCCTGGAACGGAATTTCTCACCTCGTTACAAACAGCCATCTTTCCAGAGTAAAGTTTTAAAGGAAAAGGTACTTGAGAATGAAAAAAGGGTCCACTCGAGAAGGACTAATCCTGGAACTCAATTTGCGATACCAACCACTTATATTGACTATTTTTCCTTTGCCTGGGTTCATTGCTTTATGAAGAGCACCAAAAGCAGAGCAACATATCATGATGATGACATTTCTCAAAGTATGGGATTCGTGAGGGATATCATAAACCCCTGTTCTTAGTGTGGATCTTGGGTGGCTTACTTGCAGCAACTAACGAATTTATAATACTGACAACAAGACACATTTTATATTTTGCGCAGTACTCATTGCTTCTAATTGTGCGCATCGTGTTTTGTTTTTTTTTTTTTTTGAGGGGGGGGGGGAATCAGCTGTTTCCAAAATCAGAAAGGTTTAAAGTATATTCACTTTTAACGGGAGGGTAAAGTATAATTATAATTGCTCTATCATTCCTGATACGGTAAGAATAGTTATACATCTAATTAGACAGTTGTGTTAACACAGCAGTCTGCCACTTTTACATTCAGTCTAATACATCAAGGTATGCTAATATCAACTACCCGGCTGCATTATGCCTACATTTTCATACTTCCCTATTAACCTGGTGAGTTTTTAATCTTTTTGGTTCTTAGCTAATAAAACCGTCTGAAAGAGACAGCACACATCGCCAATTCAAGAGCCAACTACCTGGGGTGTTTCATGGGGCAGACGATGTCCAATTACGATAGTGGTTAAGCCATAGCAACAACAGACTATAACACGCTAGCTATTTACATGAAATGGTTTGATTTGGTCATAACTCGTTGCGTTTCTCCAGCTATATTCAATTGTTGATGTATAATTTATAGAACAAAATATGTCCACTTTTATGTGCAGTATACGTCATCGCGTATCGAGTTTCCGTACCTGACCCATCTCTGGACAAGCACACTTTTTCTGACACACTTATGAATTCGGAAACCCTTCACGAGGAATAAGCACATGTTTATTCCGTTAAGGTTCCGAATCATAAGTGTGTCGAAAAAAGTGTGTCCAGATGGGTCACGTTTTCGAAATCCCATCGCGTATGGCACTAACCCCAACCTGCGCGACGTATACCACGTAATGCTATACTTGATAAAAACTTACTGGGTTCCCGGAGCAAAGCCCCTTTTTTGTTCCCCGGGACCGGAGCGAGGAAGCATTTTGCTTAATTTAGGTCCTGTTTTATAATGTTGTAGAGGTTTATAATGTTGTGTTCTATTATTTCTAAGTCAGACAGAAACCACTTTTTGACGTACAGTGTAGGACTATAACACAAAACGTGACAGTAGCGTTCACGTTTTTTCATAGTTTGGAACTTTGGAATAACATTCTTTTTGGTGGTCAAAACGCTTCTGACATATCATTATCGTACGTTTACAAGAGTTATACAGTTTGAGTCATAAAACCCCTACATTCCTAGAAAGATTTTTTTTCAAAGGTTAAACGTTTATTTTTTTGCTTCAATTTTTGATTTGGTTGTTTACAGCGCTAACAGGCTATCGAGAGATGTTTTTTATTTGGTGGCTTTCGGACTTTGAGCTCAGAAACTATAACAATTTTGCGGAGAGACCCTAAAATTCTGTTTGGCCGCTTTTAGCCTACCATGCGGAGAGACTGACACCGACGTATACACATAACACATTAATAGCAAAGACAATTCACACATGCAATTTCAGATGATGGTATCGATTTCTTCTCGACAAAACATTCAGTCTGAATAAAAATGGTCTATTTTGTAACAAAAATTATAAGAAAATATCTTCAATATATTAAATTACCATTGTTCAATCATAAAGAATCATTTGTAAAATCACCCCATATCAATTCTCTGTGCATGAACATAATGAACTGCTCAGAGATCTTGTTTTACATCTTTAAGGTAATTATTTTGCACAAATACAGTATACTCAGCGTCCATAATTGCAAGAAGAATAAAGCTGAAGTTTCCTGTAGATAAATCGGAATTCAAACTTAAATTCAATATCGCACGCTGTTTTTAAAGCGGAATACAAAATGTCTATGGTTTCACTTTTTGCTCCCAAGTTTCGTTGTAGGTTCAAACCATAAAATCTCGCTGAACCAAAGTAAACTGCTGTGGTCTTACACCAGGCTATCTTGAGTTTCTTATTTGGGAAATTCATTTTTTTTACTAAAGCATTTTTTTTTGTAATTCTGGAATAATTAATTTTTATAATCCTTCAATACTCTCCACACCTTCTATTGTTAACATATTTGGTGTTAAATGTTGACTACATCACCCACTGCTGAAGACCATATTACTCTATGTAAAGGTCGATGCATCTTGTGTTTGGCTCAAAATCGCCAAACAGATTTTTAGTCTCTCAGAAAAAATAGGGCGTAACTTCTTCCTACTTTTCCTCCAATAAACGTTTTCTGAAATCCTGTTTTTATCCTTCGTTAAAACCATAGCAAACTTTGAGCACAAACACTTCCTTTAAACATTTTAATATTGTTTTTATTCTGAATGTATGTTTTTTTTTACTCCACACTGTATTTTTTAACGATGATAGACCTTGCTTACGAAAAAAGGGACAAAAATTTGAAACTGGTACTTTTTAATCGTATATAATACGTTACTGATGTTTGCAAACCGTTTTCATAACGCCTGTGACAAAGATAGTACCGTTGAGATTGTTAAGTGCAACGCGAGATTTCACATAACAGATGTCCCCTAAAAATATGAAAAATTTCTGATTTTGCACCAATCTAAAGCTTTTATTCCAAATGTGTTCCCCAAGCGAAAGGATTAAGCTGAAAATTTTCTTTGGTGGTATCAAAAGTGGGAAATTTTGTAATTTTGGTATAGGAGCAATACAAAATTCAAGCTATGTTTTATATTAAAATGAAGCAAATCAAAATGCATTTTGTTTTCACTTTTCAAGGCATTTCTGTAACCAAAGACAAGGTAAGAACATCTTCTGGGGTCTTATCTATATTAAAAAATCACTACATATGACACAATATGTGGGTGCCCCAAATCTCTCATTGCACCTTACTGCCTAGCTCATCAATTGGTCTTCTTGAAGCAGAGCAGTACGTCCTTCACCCTGAGACTACTGTGCAAATATCAACGTTTCGGTTTTTAGGAAAGGTTTAGCCCTTAGACTTTAATTCTATCCAGAGAACTCAGACGTAACCAAGGCCTCAAGTTCCAATTTCAAACATTTTCCATCTCATATTTCCCACTGGATTTTACTTCAGACTATATTTTGCATATCTGTCGACTCTACGCTCTTAGAGAAAACAAATTTTTGGGATTTTCAAAGGAACTCCAACTTCGAATTTGTGATTTACAAGTGCACTGCAACACTGTAATTATAGTTGTCACTTCATGGATAGACCTTCCCTACCGTCCAAAGATAAAACATTGTAACGGAAACAACTTCCATCAATTTAACAAAACTAAAAGCGCTTTAAAACCACTATCAGAGTTAAAGCCGCTACCATTTCTTCTTCCTTGCTTGTTTTCTTTTGATTTCAAATAGTATCCACACCCGGGATGCAATTTCTGATGTTCCAATGCATTAGAAATGTTTATGTTAACACTACATGTACTTACCTTCAAAGTTTTTTTGTTCTCAATTTTATTCAGCATATTATAAATGTAACGGAAATCTGAAAAGCAGAACACGAAATATTGAAAAATGGAACTTATTTAAGGCTATAATAAAATGATAATGAATGTAAATATGCTAGGACCCACCACTAGACCACCCCGTGGGGCTATAAGGAATGTGCCCTAATTAAATAAAGATTACTGGTAAAACACGGGTAAATGAAGTAAAATGCCATTTTAAACGTATAAGAAAACACCCAAATAGGTCCTCATACATTACTGTGAAAGGTAGTGGTAAAATGGGAGGAGGAGAAAAGGCAGAAAGTAGGCGGTAACTTTGGGAGTAGCAGGTCATAATGACCGATAACAGAAACAATGATACAAGAAAAACAAACGATAGAAAAGGCAAACAACCAATCAAGACAGTACCAACTAAAACAAAAACTAAACTAGTAAGAGAAAGGTATATAGAAATGAAGTAGAAAAGTGAGGTGTGTGCAAAACGACTTACTCTGGAATTGCATACTGGCTTTATAGTCTAGGAAATTTGGGAAGGTTGCATTTTTTTTTGGCTATATTTGATAAACTTTTCCATAATTGTAGAGTAGACCCTAGGAATGTAAAAAGTATTAGCTACATTTTGTTTCGATGTGCAAGGGGGGTAGCCAGCAATCAAAATGGCTTGTCATTTTTTTTCAATCTTTTAGCTTATTTTGTCTAATATTCCAAGTTTTATGAAGTTTACAGATTTTATTTCATGTGTATTCACTTAATATCAGTAATGGTAACATTAAAATAACATTTCGATAATTCTTGAATTAATCAGTTCATTTTTGGTGCAAAAAATAATTCCCACAATGGGCCGCCCATTTTGATAGCTTTTTGGGTTTTTTGAGTATATTATTTTTTTTTTTTTTTTTTTTTTTTTTTAAGTTTTGTATTTTTTTCAAAATAGATTAAAGTATTTGAGAAATTTAAGCAATTTTAACGTAGTTTAAACCTTTAAATGTCTCATTTTGAACATTTTAAATATGCTTCATTTTCTCTCGGGACTTTTTTTTGCACTCAGAGGATATTGTGGTACATACATACCAAGGTCATGTTTTACATTTAGTAGAGCTTTATTAACACGCGAAATGGATTTTAAACCTCAACCCCCTCAAAATACGACGCAATATGTGTGTACCCTCGGCTGTCACGATTCACGCCGTTTGTTTCTGCACACGATAATACACCGACGAGCTCCCGTAATCTTTTGGCGTGGTCTTACCGTGCATAACTCTTAGTTTTTTCTCAGTCTTTATGGGGTTGTTAAATACAATTCCACGCGTTTCAGACCACATCATTTATTAACAAGAATCTTGGCCAGCATATGAGTGTGGCAGAAATTTCTTGAAATGAAAGTATTAGCACAAACACTGACCATTCATTTAAAAATCGGGTAAATCCCCACGCTGGGTGGTTCATGTATCATCTTCAGGTCAGCGGCTTCTCGGCCCCTTTTAACCAATTATCTACAATTTTCCCGTTCATTCTATGATACAGCATCCAACATATCATGTAGCATTTTTCTGCGACCTCGTTTCTTCCTTTCCCTTCCCCCGTTTTGATGGAATTTAATAGAATTTGTAGTCTAAAATGTGTACAATAAATTTATAAAAACATTTTTTTTATTTGTTAATTTGTGTTACATTTTCACATGTACTATGTATACAGAGCAGGCCATGCAGAGTGAAATACGAATGCGCCGCAACTGACTAGTTCATGACCGCCGCCACCTGTCAAATCAACTATAATATCATATGATAAGCAGACATCTACAAACATTCAAGCCCATTAACATGTATTTCACCCCTATTAATGTACAAAGAATCATGAAAGGCACAGAAATAACTTTTTTCAGATGGTGTTGGTGTTGCATGGTTGTCACGCCATGAAAACACTCCCACCACTCAGTCCACTACGTGCCGGCCGCGGTTCACACACCTCCCTTGTAAGTCTAGAGGTGTTTTTTCACAATATTAATCCCCACATAGCACCAAGTACCACAACTTTCCGTCTTCAGTCTCTTCTTCTTTTTAATGCAAATAACCAATGTTAATACAATACAAATGGCGGCAGATTTTTAGTAACAACTGAATCGAGAATGTACAGTGTTTCATTTTGCACTGTGATTACGTGATTCGGTGATACCCGAAATGACGTCATTGCATTTATAATAAGGCAATTGGGCGCTTTTTGGGTGTATGAAATACAATGAAAATACATAACATCTGACAGTTTTTAAGCCCCCAAGCTTTATAAAGCAGATAAAAATCGAAACTTTAATTCTGTTCATTTCCTAAGGTCACCAGCTTTCTTTTTGAGATGTAATCATAATTCCGTGGTGTGTTGTGGCTTAAATACAACAGAAAGGACTGCCACTACCAAGTGACAACAAACCGACAACCCGTTTGAATGCAACGAACATCTGACGAGACGCAACGTGGCAGGCGCGCGCGAATGTAGCAAAATCGAGTATGACGCGAGCACTTCACCGTCCAAATAACTCTCGCAGCGCGTACTATTAACTACTTGGGTTCAATTGTCGAATTTGAACACGGCATCAGCCAATGAAATTGCTTACATTTTTAAAGCTGTTTAAAGAATGGAGTTTCATAACTTTAACCTGGTTTTCAAATCACAGGCTTAGGTCCTTCATAGATTCCCATTTGTACTTTCAACTCTGCCGTAGTCGGGTGAAGAAAATCCTCGTGATGGGTCCTGGCATGGAATTTTCTCACTCGTTCAGCACTCTTCCAGAGTATTTTTAAGGAAAAAGGTAACATGAGAAGAAAAAAGGGTCCACTCGGAATGACTATCCTGGACTCAATTGCGAATACCAAACCACTTTATTTGACTATTTTCTTTGCTGGGTTCAATTCTTATGAGAGCACACCAAACGCCATGCCCATTATCATATGATGACTTTATCAAAGTATGGGATGCGTTGAGGGATATCATAAACCCCTTTCTTACAGTTGTGTCTGGGTGGCTTAGCTTGCAGCAAATATAAGAATTTATAATACTGAAACACAAACACATTTATAATTTTGCGCAGTATCCATTGCCTTCTAATTGTGCGCATCGTGTTTTTTTTTTTTTTTTTTTTTTGGAGGGGGGGGGGGGGGAAATCGCTGGTTTCCAAAATCAGAAGGTTTAAAAGTATATTCACTTTAAGGGGGGTAAGTATAATTTAATTTGCCTCTAATCATTCCTGATACAGGTAAGAATAGTATACAATCTAATTAGACAGTGTAGTTACAGCAGTCTGCCACTTTTAAGATTCAGTCAAGTCTAATACATCAAGGTCTGTTATATATCAACTACCCGGCTGCATTAATGCCTAACCTTTCATACTCCCATTAACCTGGTGATGTTTAATAAATCTTTTTTGTTATCTTAGGTCTATAAGGTCCTGAAAGAGAAAGCAACAATCGCGCCAATTCAAGAGCCACCTACCCCTGGGGTGTTGGCAAGGGCAGACTGACGTCCAATTACGATAGTTGTTTACCCATAGCAACAACAGACTATAAACACGCTAGCTATTTTGATACATGAGAATGGTTTTATTTGGTCAAGAACAGGTTTGCGTTTCCAGCTATATTCATTGTTGATGTTAATTAATTTGTAAGAACAAAAGGATGTCCCACTTTTCTGTGCAAGTAATAACGGTACGCTAGCGGAGTTTTCCTCCAGTAACCTGACCATCTCTGACACAAGATCACTTTTTCTGAACACTTATGAATTCGGACTCTTCACGGAATAAGCACATGTTTATTCCGTTAAGGTTTCTCAATTCATAAGTGTGTCAGAAAAAAAGTGTGTCATATGGGTCACGTTGCGGAAATCCCATTCGCGTATGGCACTACCCCCACCTGCGCGAAAACGTATACCACGTATGTCCATAGACTTGAATAAAAACTACTGGGTTCCCGGAGCAAAGCTTTTCCCCGGGACCGGAGCGAGGACGCCATTTTGCTTAATTAGCGGTCTGTTTATAATGTTGTAGAGGTTTATAATTTTTTTTCTATTTTCAAGCGATCCAGAAAGAAACCACTTTTAACGTACAGTGTAGGAATATACCACAAAACCGTGACATTAGTGCGTTTCACGTTTTTCATAGTTTTTGAACTTTGAGATACATCTTTTTGTGATCAAAACGCTTCTGACATATCATATCCGTCGGTTACAATTGTTATTCGGTGAGTCCATCAAAACCCTACATTCAGAAAGATTTTTTCTTCAAAGGAAACGTTTATTTTGTCTCAAGTTTGATTTGGTTGTTTAAAGAGATAAACAGGCTATCAGAATTTTTTTTTTTTTTTTTTTTTTTTTTTTTTTTTTTTTTTTTTAAAATTGACAATTTTGCGGAGAGACTAAAATTCAGTTTGGGGGCCGATTTAAGCCATACAATGCGGAGAGTGACACCGACGTATATCATAAACACTTATATCAAAGACAATTCACACATGCAATTTCAGATGGTAGCGATTTCTTCTCGTACAAAAACATATCATTCTGAATAAAATGGTCTATTTGTGTACATAAATCTAATAAAATATCTTCAAAATTTTCATTACATTGTTTCCAAGTCATAAAGAATCAGTTATTGAAAATCACCTACCACACCCCATATCGTGTCCTCTGTGATGAACATAATGAAACTTCTCAGAGATATTTGTTTTACATCTTTAAGGTATTATTTTGCACAACTACGAGTTATACTCCAGCGTCCATAAGTTGGCAAAGAAAATAAAGCTGAAGTTTCCCTGTAGATAAGTCGGAATTCAAACTTAAAATTCAATATCGCAACTGCTGTTTTTAAAGCGAAACATTCTATGGGTTTCACTTTTGCTCCCAAGTTTCGTTGTAAGGTTTCATAACCATGAAAGCTGCTGAACCAAAGTAAACTGTGGTCTTACACCACTATCTTGAATTTCTTATTTGGGAATTCATTTTTTTTAACCTAAGCATTTTTTTTGTAATCTTCTGTCATATTATTTTATAACCTTCAATACTCTCCCCCTTCTATTGTTTAACATATTTGGTGTTAAATTGTTTTGACTCAAATCACTGTTGAAGACATATTACTCTATGTCAGCGATTCATCTTTGTTGGCTCAAAATCGGCCAAACAGGATTTTTTTTAAGTCTCTTCTCTCAGAAAAAATAGGCGGTCACTTCTTCCTCCAAATAAACGTTTTTCTGAAAGCCTGTTTGTATCCTTCTTTTAACCATAGCAAAACTTTGAGCACAAAACAATTCTTAACTAGTTTAATTATTTTTTTATTCTGAATGTAGGGTTTTTTTTACTCACAAACAACCTGTATTTTTTTACGTATGATAGACCTTGGTTACGATGAAACATGTACGTTTTTAAGTCGTATATAATACGTTATCTGAATGTTGCAAAAACGTTTTCATAACGCTGTGGACAAAGATAGTTACCGGTTGAGATGTTAAGGTGCAACAGAGATTTCACATAACAGATGTCCCTAAAAAATAGGAAAATTCTGATTTTGTCACCAATATAAAGCTTTTTATCCAAAATGTCCCCATGCGAAAGGAATTACAGCTGAAAATTTATTTATTTGGTACAAAAATTGGGAAATTTGTAATTTTTGTATAGGATCAAATACAAAATTCAGCCTATGTTTTATATTAAAATGAAGCAAAAAAATCGCATTTTGTTTCACTTGTCAAGGCATTTTCTGTAACCAAAGACAAGTAAGAATCTATGGGGGGTCTTTCTTATTAATCACTACCTATGACACAATATAGTGGTCCCCCAAATCCTCGTTGCACCTTTACTGCCCTAGCGTCATTGGTCTCTTTGAAGCAGAGCATACGTCCTGTCAACCCGAGACACCTGTGCAAATATCACCGGTCGGTTTTTAGGAAAGGGTTTTAGCCCTTAGACTTTAAATTCATATCCAATAATCAGACGTAAACAGGCCTCAAGTTCCAATTTCAAACATTCAGCTCATTTCCCACTTGGGATTTTGACTTCAGACTATATGATATCTGTCGAACCAATACGTCTTGAGATTGATTTTCAAGTAACTACTCCAACTTCGAATTTGTGATTTACAAGTGGCACTGCAAACATTGATATATAGTTGTCCAGCTTCAGGATAGACTACTTCCCTACAGTCCAAAGATAAACATTTTAAAAGGACCAATTCAATGTTAAAAAGCGCTTTTAAAAACCACTATCAGGGTTAAAGCCGCTACAATTTCTTGGCATTGTTTCTTTTGATTTCAAATAGTATCCACACCCGGATGCAAGTTTTCTTGATGTTTCCAATTGATTAAATGTTTTAATGTTAAACTACATGTACTACCTTCAAAGTTCTCTTCAATTTATTCGGCTATATCTTCATGTACATGAATATGAAAAGAGCAGAACACGAATATTGAAAAAATGGAACTTATCTAAGGATATAATAATCTGATAATGAAATGGTAACGCTGCTGACCACCAATAGACAACCCCGTGGGGCCTTATAAGGAGTGGTGGCCCTTACTTAAATAAAGTGAATATAATGGTAAACAAAGGAAATTAAGTAAAAGCCATTTTTAAAAAAAAACGTATAAGAAAAACAAGTATCGTGTCATCATCCATGACTGTGAAGGGCGTGGTACTAAGGGGGGGAGAAAGGCAGAAAGTAGGCGGGAAAATTGGAGTAGCAGGTATCATTACCGATATATCAGAAACGTGAGAAAAAAAACAAACGATAGAATGCAAACAAGAAAACAATCAAACAGTATCCACTAAACAAAAACATAAATAGGAGAGAAAGGTATATAGAACTGAAGTAGAAAAGTGAGGTGTTGTGCAAACTACTTACTCGGAATTGCCAGACTGTCTTTATAGTCTAGGAAATTTATTGGAAGGTTGCATTTTTTTTGTGCTATATTTGATAAAACTTTCATATATTGTAAAGTAGACCCTAGGAAGTGTAAAAAGTATTAGCTCATTTTTTTTTTCGATGGTGCCAGGGGGGGTACCACGCATTTCCAAAATGGCTGTCATTTTTTCAATATTTTAGCTTATTTTGGTCTAATATTCCAAGTTTTATGAAGTTTACAGATGTATTTCATGTGTTATCACTTAATATCAGTAATGGGATAACATTAAATAAACATTTCGATACATTCTTGAATAATCAGTTTCCATTTTGGTGCAAACTTCGAAAATGGCCGCCATTTTGATAGCTTTTTTGGGTTTTGCGTATGAATTAGGCTATACTTTCAAATGTTTGTCCTTGAAATTCCTTGCCATTAAGTAATTTGATTAATTAAATAATATCTTTTAATATAAAAAAAAATTACCATGATTTGCAAATCATTGCATTCTTGCATAGGGACTTTTTTCCCAAAATGACCGCAGTGTTCTTCTTTTCTTTACCATAATAAATGTAATCAGAAACGGACAGTAGCAGCTCCAAGTAGGGGCATTTCGCCCTCAAAACAATTTTTTCTTTATCACATCAGTTTGCCACCGCCCCCCCCCCCAAGAAAAGTTACAGATTTTTGGTTAAAGTCAGTGATTTGGGGGCCAAATCACAAAATTTTGACACGAAAACATCGAAGCGATTCTGGGGCCAAAAATCACAAAATTTTTGCAAAATCACGATTTTGGCCAAACTGGTTTAAAAATCTTAACATTTTTTGATATTTTGGCTTCCCCCAAGAATTTCACTTTTGCCGCCCCAAAAAAAAATCAACCTTTGTCGCCCCTCCCCCCAAAAAGAGATTTGGCGCCGGCCCGCTGGACACGAAACCGAACACCAATGGCATACAATCATAATATAAACATATTAACAACTGAAGTCAGATTTTGTTTGAAGCTGGAATGTGCTTAGACCCTGCTGACTTTCCATACTTTTTAAATATGCTAGTTGAATACAGCATTCTCCTCTATCAAACTTGGCAGTCAATGACCATGTACTTTGAGATGCACTGATAGGTTAAAAGTTTTGTCACCTTTGAAATGAATTGGTAAGTTGAAGTTGTGGATTGGGGATATTGTATTATGAACTGGCCGTAAAAGGATTTATGCATCTGTGGAAACAAATTAAGTATGGTATGTGCTTTTGAGGGGTATTACTTCTGGTGTTACCTTCAAGACCAATCATAAATTCAATATTGTAGCAGTCAACCGCCATGTCTTTGACAACAAGTTCTCACCATTGAGCTCAGTTCTGCCATAGTTACATCATTCTACAAACAACAAACTCCTAAGTAAGATTCAAGCACCCCTCAATTCATCTCGGGAATTTCACCAACCTTCATTTCTTCATTGGCAATTTTAACAGCCATATTACCCAATGGGGCTACAATGAACGCAATAAAAACGGACAGGCTGTCGAAGAATGGTTAGACATTCAGCATCTACGTCTCCGTCACGACCCTAAGCTGCCTGCCATTATTTTAAAGAGCCCGTTAGAAGAGAGGTTACAAACATGATCTAGCTATTGTAAGCAAAACATCTCTAAGCTGTGTAGCAAGATTGTTCTGATTCCTGTTGCAATAACTCACATTGACCACTGCGAACTCCTGTTTAACGCTGCAGTGCTTTTAAGCAGAAAAAAAAACTGGGCAAAGATTCACTGAGAGGATGTCACACCAAACCCAACCCCTTAACATAAACGACATAACAGTAAACTAATAGACAAATTTGGCCAACTAGTGAACAATACTGTCCTGGAATCCATACCCAGGGCTTGTATGACGGAATATGCAACAGTCTTTTCCAGGAATGTGCTAAAGAATATCGAGAGTATACTACCATGCTTGAAACTGATCCTCGCAGCTAAGCAACTGCTACAGGTGAGAATGTGTCTAGGGGGGATCCTCAGGAAAGCTTCATACCTTTATTGAATCCACTGATATGACCCAAACAGCAAGAAAGCATGGTCTACCCTCCGAAGCTTCCAAGGGATCCAACAGAGCCTCCAGCCAAATTTTACAAAACACCCAACCCAATTGGCCCACCAAGAAGCCCAAGTAGATCCACTACACCGAAAGATAGCTATCCTGGTTTCACTCATCCCTTCAACATGGCGAACGGAAACGCGTGTCACTTTAACTTCAACCAGGAAAGCATAGGCCTTGACAACATCTCAACTGTAGGCACTGAAAACAGTGTGCTTAATACGTGTCAACAGGAATAAGCAATAGACCTTTTGAGACCTCAACTGAGGCAGCTGAAAAAGCTTTTGGTCTTAGTAGCAAAGGAGTGACCTCTTGAGCTCTACAACTGCTTGCCGCCTTATTTCTCCACAGTTCACCAAAGATCTGGAGGAAACACATGTTTTTATATGGCACTCTTTAAAGCCTTGGAAAGATCCATCTAATCTAAATCCAAAGAAGCTATCGATAATATCATTACTCCTCAGGGCCGACCGATAACAAACTCTTTGAACGTCTCCTGTTCAACTCTATCGTACCTGTGATAGAGGAACACTTTCAACCATAACAAGCAGTGCTTCCGGCCAGGAAAATCACAAGCTAAATTTGCGAGAAGAGTTTGGAACCCGGAGTCGTGTTCGTCGATCAATCAGCAGCTGGTTATCACAGATCTTACGCCTTTAAGATTTGGAACTCACCAAGGATATCTGCTTGACTGAGTTCATCAGTTATTGCTTGGCGTAGCTCAAGATTGGACTACCCCAAGGGCGTGCTCCACCTCTCCTGGTCAATACTATACAAAGACCACCTAGGAGTGCAGGACATATTGTTTAATCTATGTAATGACTCACTATCTTGGAATGCTCACACAAGATGCAGACTTGACAGTGTCAAGAGAGACTAACTACCAAAGGTTGGATGAACTCCCTCCTTATTATAAGGAAAACCACTATGTGCAATCCATCCAAGAACACAGGTGTGTGCTTTCCATCTACCGGCAGCCAAATGTCAACAGCCTGGTCTGTATACTTAGGAGTTACCTTGGACACTACCTCTCTCTTATAAGACCGACTCAAGAAGCCGAAGAGTAAAGTATGTGCACACAATAAAACTTGAAACGCAACTTATTGGCACAAGATGGTGTGCTCGTCCACATATACCCTAAGATCGATGGCACTTGCCCTGGTGCTACTCATGTGCAGAGTGACCTGCTCTGTATGGTTGGGGAAAGATCAACCCATGATGCCAAGAATCATGATCCCGCGTTAAATGCCTCCTGCCCGGCTTATCACAGGAATGTCTTCGCCCACTCCAATGGGAACTTATACTCGATTTGCTCCACCAGACATATGTCGTAGTGTAGCGACAATGACAGAGCCATTTGCAAGTATCTAAAATGTGACAAGCAACCCAGACAGAACCCACTGTTACTGCCTTAAAATCCAAGAGTCGGGTTGAGAGAGAGAGTGCGTTTCTCAAGCAAAGTCCCACCCCTTCACACATTATTTAAATTTATGTTGATAGGTCTTGAGTTACACATAGAAATAATACCCCTCAGAAGCACATACCATGCTTTAATTTGGTTCTTCCACAGATGCCATAAATCCTTGCTAAGAACGGTCCTCATTTACATAATACAATATCATTCTCATTTCAACTTCACCATTAATGTAAAAGGTGACAAATTTTCAACCTATCAGTGCATCTCACGCAACATGGTCCACATTGACTGCCAAGTTTGCTAGAGATTGCCTTATTCAGGTTGTTAATATGTTTATAAATTATTAATTTTATGGCCATTTGGTGTTTGCGGTTCGTTTCCATTGGTGGGTGCCAGACTCTTTTCTGGTTGCATTTTTTGGGGTTGGGCAAATGAGAATTCTGAGTTGGTAACATCACATCAAAGTTCTTGAGATTTTTTAAAACCATTTTGGCCTCAAAATCGCTGATTTTTGCCAAAAATCTGAATTTTTCTTTAGATTTGGGGGGGGGGGGACTGGGGGGTAAAGAAAAAAATGAGAGGGAAATGGCCCCAATGCGTCTGGAATTGCCCCCACTGTTCGTTTCTGATACATTTATATGCTAGCTGAATGGTAAATGAAGGAAGAACCCTTAAAATAAAATGCCCATTTTTCGAACAAAAATTCCCTATGCAAGAATGTCAATGATTTGAAAATCATGGTAAATATGACTTAAATTTTATTTTTGATACTAAAATATTGGTAATTTTAATCTCAAATAGTTTAATGTCAAGAAATTTCAAAGACAAAAAATTATGCCAAATAATATACTCAAAAACCAAATAATTATCAAAATGGCGGCCATTTTGATTTTTTTGGCGCAACTGGAACTGATAAATTCAAGAGTTATCTAAATGTTATTTTACTGTTATCCATCACTGATATTAAGTGAAGAACACGTGAAAGAAAATCTTTAACTTCATAAACTTGGAATATTAGTCAAATAGCTGCACTATGAAAAAATGGGCGCGCATTTGGAATTGCTGGCTACCCCCCTGCACATCGAAAAAAAATGTAGCTAATACTTTTTTTTGGGTTTCCCATGACCTATCTAAAGATATACAAGTTTTTAACAAACAAAACAACAACAAATATAGCAAAAAAAAATGCAACCCAACCTCTCAAATTGCAAAAAAACTTCCTAACTATTATTTTTTGGGTTAAAGAAATTAAAAGAGGAGGTAGGGATCGAAGAGTAGGGAGGAAGGAGTAGATGAAAGAGAGAGTAGAGGGGAGGAAGAGGGTACGAAGAGATTAATAGGGGTAAGGGTTAGAAGGTTGCAGTTTTGAGAGTGGAGGAATAGAAAGGAAGGGTCTGAAAGAAGGAATGAGAAGTCCCCTAAGAAAAAAACAATTAGGAGGCTTTGTATAGTCAATGTAGAGGTGTTAAGAATTGTACTTTAATTCCTTTTTGTTGTAATTGAAGTGATTATGTTGGAAGGGCCGTTCCAAGGTGTTGCGCCGTGTATAGAATATTGTGTTTTTCGTTATTAGTTTTGGGAAGTGGAAGATTTAGAGGTTGGCCTTGTCCCTCGGTGGTTATAATGGACTTGTCGTTTGCGTTTTGAAAATAATTGCTTAAGTTTTGGGGTAATTTATTGTGGTGTTAATCATGCATGAAAAGTCTGTTTGAATTTTGTTAATGTCGGTTACTTTGAGGTTTTAAGGGAATAAAATAAGGGGTGTGGTGAGACTTGTGGGGTGAATTTGTGATCGTACGATGGCCCATTTATGTGTTTGATTAAGTTGATTGAGTCGTGATGGGGAATTAGAAGCCCCGATAATTTACAGTAGGTAAAGAAGTGTGTAATGAACGATTGTGGTGTGCTTTGCTCTGTATGGTACCAATTGCGTGTGATGGCTTCGAATATCTGAGTTGCTATGATGGTTCCAGGTGAGTTTGTCATCGATGGTACACCCAAGAATTTAGTAGTGTGAACTTGCGCGATAGGTTGATTGTCAATGGTAACTGTGTTATTGTGGTTCGTATTGTGCGTTGATAATAACATATAATTGTTTCGAGATGTTAGGTGACTGTTTATTAGCACGGAACCAATCCGTAATTTTGGTGGTTCGTGTTGATAATTTTCAAGAGTGAGTTTAGGTTTTGGATCTGAGAGGAATATTTGTATCGTCGGGCACAAGGATGGATTTAGTCTATTAGAATGTTTGTATGTCATTGATGTAGATGATGAAGAGTAACGAACCCAGTATTGATCCTTGAGGAACTCCACTGATATTTCTCCGGTAGGTGATTGTGTGGAGTGAGCAAACACGGATTGAGTACGTTCGTTATAAGATAACTTCTGAACCATCCAAGGCTCCATCGTGGGGAGCTTATGGAGAAGAATGTTATGGTCTATAGTACGAATGCCTTTGGAGAGGTCCAGAGAGTTTTTCCCATGGTAATGATTTTTGTTTTTATGCTTGGTTAAGGTTTAGTTGTAACGTTCAAAAAGTACCATGTGTGTTTTGAACGTTTGGACCTGAAACCGCTGTGCGGCCTACGAGGATGTTATGTTTGTTTAAAAAAATATTAGCGATTGTGGCACATTTTTTTCTCATAATCTAAACCATTGTCCATTCCACCAGCAACACTTCCTAGTTAAATGAACATTTTACAATGAGGGGTGAGAATCCACAGCAGAGACGTAGCCAGAGGGGGCATGTGCCCCCGTCAATCAAGTTTCCGTTGGTACATTACGTCGTTGGTACATTTAGTGTTGATTCATTCAGTTAATGAAATACATGGTAATAATTACTAAATGTATAAGATGACTGTATTAATTGCCATTTTGAGTATCCGTTCGGATTTCCCCCCCACCTGCAGACCTTTGGATGCGTCGCAAAAAAAAAATATGATGAAAAACCGGCGAGCGCAGCGATTTGACTTTTTTTGGGGTGGTAAATTACACGTGTCGCTACATTCATAAGTCCTGTTAGCCCCCCCCCCCCCCCCCCGTCATACACAATTGAGGTAAGCCCACATTATAACTTTGTGTGGGTTTCTTTTAACCGAGAAAATATAAAATATTACCTATTCTAACTTTTCTTTCATGCTGACTGTCTAGGTACAATATATTGCCTTTTGACGTATGTGGTGTTCCGATACAATATCCAAAAATCAAAATTCCCACAGCTAAGAGAAAGTAATTTTAACAAACTCTAAATCTTTTACAATCTGGCAAGCATGTCAAGCCATTTCTCTTTACTTTCATATATCAAAGTCGCTGTACTCTGCATTTGACTGGAGCGAAGAGAATGAACTTATTTTAGAAATATTCAGACAAATACTTAATTCCTTATTGGTTATGCTGTAATGAATGGTGACATTCATCTGGTCTTTTCAATCAATTGTAAACTTCAATTTTGAAGCAACATAATAGGAAATTGTACTGATTCAATGGCTGTCAAAATCGCTTGCAAAGCATACACTCGTTATTATGTTTTAATGTATGTCGTATGTTCTTTAAAGCTGGATATAAAGATGATGGTATAATATAATCTGTGGGGTAGTTCTCATTTTGAAGCTGAGTACACTGTTAGAAATAGAAGCACAGATTCGGTAAAAAAAATCCGTAATCATTTGGAGCGTGTGCGTCCATATGGATTAGAATTATCACAGGAGGGAAAAAGCACATGGTAGTTTGATTTCCTCAATAAATGAGTGATTTCCTGTAATTTAACCGGATTGATTTGAACATTGTTAACATGTTTGAGCAAGCTAATATCCGCAATTCAATCTGTATAGAACGATGTAATGTTATTTGTCACCAAAGCGAGAACGAGTTTTAAAAGATTCCAAGAGTAGTTTACAAACGTTTTTTGTAGTTATGCTGTCATGTTTAAGACCGGTTTAAGATTTGACGAGCTATAGTTATCATAAATGGTATTTTATTTCATCGTCATATTTATTACGTTACTGATGAGAGATTAAAGGTTAACTCTAAACCATTAGTGAACGATACGTCTTATGAATGATTATATGTCTGTAATTGAGCGATAAGAATCACCTCATGATAATTGAACATGACTATAATATTGTATGCCCCACGTGGAACGGCCTTGAGAACAGGTGCGCCTGTTTACTACTGTCTATGTTGTTAAATCGTTTCATCGATTCGTATGTAAAGACGAAATTTACCAAAGAAATGAGAATTGACCTCAAAGTAGATTGGATGCTTACATACAGACTGTCCCAAAGAACTATACAATCAAACTAAAGATTTAAACAAATATAAACTGTGCATTTCTGTAAGATATATTGACCTTATTTTTAGACCAGTTCCTAAGCTAAATCATCGTTTTTATTCCATCCAATTTGCTGCACCCTACCCGGAGATATTGTCAATTGAACACAAAAGATAAAATATCATTTGGGCCAGTTTCACTTGAACGTTAAGAAGTTGAAGGTATAAGGTGTGTAGCAAGATGTGGGATTAAAAATAATATTGTAAAGAGAGAGCGTGAATGTCTTATCATGCACTGAACTAATCAATATATTATTTTTTCAAACAGTGAAAGCGCCAGATGTTGTGGGGAAACAGTGAAAGCGACAATTAATGGCTTGGGAAATGAGGGGACTCACTCTCAGGGAGACAATAATCGTGGATTTTATGTAAATGTTTGGACTTTTACTGCTGAAACTAAGAGGACAGCCACAAGTCTCTGTTGGGACAAATGTGCGGACAACGTTCTAATGGGGCGGGCCATTTTTCCCTCCCCCATTACCCAGTACCTTCATGAACATAATGAAGAAACCAGTATTGAACAAAAAACAATAAAGGAAAGGATGGTGGTGTTCATGAGCCTCAGTTTACTCAACGAGTGTATTTTATGGTTCTATCTTCTGCTGCAACCTGGAGTAAAGCCGATACAACAAGATTGTTTGGAATCGAATCTTCCAATGTATTTTATTGACAATTGTAACATTATAATTATAAAGTTAGAAATTATGTTATATCACATCACAAAGAGCAGCACTTGATACATATTTTTTATTTTTACTTTCAATAAAAAAATGTCTTGAAGTTGATTTTCATTGGCAAAATGTGTTGATATCGGGATAGACAAAACTGAACCAACCGATTTTTCAAGTGTCCCAGATAATTGGCCATAACTCCTGAACCTTTTTGCGCTTTTGGCAAGACAATTAATCTTTGATTCTTTGTATAGTTTTTGGGAGACAGACTGTACTGAATTGAATCCACAGTACAGTCACTTCCGCTGATTTGAAAACAATTTGGATGTTTTACATTGTGTGTGAAAGTTTCAGAAGCTAACATACACTAGAGACCCTTAGTTTTTCCAAACTTGGAACGTAAGCTTTCACGTAAAGCATGATCTATCCTCTATGATTGGTCCAAAACTGGTCACATGACGTCTTACGGGAATGTTTACGTGCCATGTTTCGGAAAACTAAGGGTCTCTATTATTTTGACTGACTCCTAATAGTGACATCACTGCCGTCATTTATTGTGCCACCTGTCATGCTTTATGGCAGATGTTGAAAAACACGTGATCAGTAGCTCACATTCCATTGCCTTTGTTGATTTCTATAGACACATTTGAATAAAATGATCTGACAGGTGCAAAGTGAATTAATACATCGTTCGAATGTGTTAGTCCAGGGTTTAAACCAGGCTTAGTCCTTCATAGACCGACCATTTCCCTTTCAACTGTGCCGGATCGGGTGAGAAAATTCCTCGTGGATGGGCCAGAAAGGAATTTTCTCACTCTCAATGGTTTAAACCTTGGTTTAAAGTTAAACTGAATTTGCGAATACCGGTGTGAAAGTAATCATAGTCCCGCAGGTATCATAGTCCTGGCTCCATAGACGATAACGGAATAAAGCGTGAAACTAATGTTGCGTGAAGAGTCAACTGAATCGATTGCCCTATTGTTCACCATTGTTCCCGGACTGTGAGCCCGGAGGACCATATCTCCTGCCACACCGGCCACTTACGTTTGAATGTTTTTCCTTGGGTAGGCGCATTCTTTAGAAAGGGCACCAAAACGAAGGGGGAATGGATTTAATTTACTGGTATCATTCTTGATGCAAATGAGAACAGTATACCTAATTAGACATTGTAGTTACAGCAGTCTGCCACTTTTAAGATTCAGTCTAATACATCAAGGTATGCTAATATCAACTACCCGGCTGCATTAATGCCTAACATTCCATACTACCCTATTAACCTGGGGTATTTTTTTTATCTTAGCTAATAAAGCGGTCTGAAAGAGAAAGCACACATCGCCGTTTCAAGAGCCAACTACACGGCGTGTTTGCAGGGGCAGATGAAGTGCAATTACGATAGTAGTTCAGCAATAGTAACAACGGACTATAAACGCGCTAGCCATTGAAAAACCGAATGGTTGGTCAAAAACAGGTTTGTGTTTCCAGCAGTATTCAATTTGTTGATGTTCAACGCATTGATAGAACAAAATATTTCCATATTTCATGTGCAAGTAAACGCGTCGCGTATCGCACTAACCTCCCGCCCACGCTATACCAGACCAGACAACGTAATGTTATACTTGTAATAGGAATAAATAGGAGCAAATCTTTTCCCGCCATTTTGCTTGTTTACTCTGTTGTAGCGGTTTATAATGTTGTTTTCCCTTGTTTTTTTCTAAGTCAGAAAAAGACACCACTTTACGTACGGTACAGTGTAGCAATGTAACACAAAACGTGACAGTAGCATTCACGTTTTTTTATATTTTGAACTTTGCGGTAGCATTTTTTGGTGGTCAAAACGCTTCTGACATGATCTCATTGTCTTACCTTTACAAGAGTTATATTTGTACATAAGACAGACTTTATCGCATCCTTGCATTTGGTTTTGATATAGCATGTACGTTTTTAAAGTCGTATATAATACGTCATCTGAATGTTGCAAAAACGTTTTCATAACGCTTGTGACAAAGATAGTACCGTTGAGATAACGTTATAATACCGTTACAAATGTAAGCTGACTAGCGCCATTGGTCTTCTTAAAGCAGAGCAGAACGTCCTTCACCTTGAAACTACCTGTGAAAGATTTAGACCTTATAGACTTTAAATTCTATCCAGATCAGCAGACGTGACCAGGCCTCAAGCTCCAATTTCAAAACATTTCAGCTCATATTTCCACTTACTTCAGACTATATTTGATATCTGTCGAACTAATATGCTCTTGAGAATTGATTTTCAAAGGAACTCCAACATCGAATTTGTGATTTAAAAGCGGACTGCAACGCTTGGATTATTATAGTTGTCAACTTCAAGATAGACTTCCCTGCAGTCCAAAGATAAAACATCTTAAAGGGACAGATTAAAATTAAAAAAGGTTTTTAACCACTATCATGGAATTTGCGTGTCTCAAGCCTCTACAATTTCCGGCATCGATTCTTTTGATTTAAAATTGTATCCACACCCGGTGTGAAAGTAATTATAGTTCGCAGGGAGCCATAGTCCGGGCTCCATAGACGACAACGGAATAAAACGTGAAACTAATGTTGCGAGAAGAGTCAACTTAATCGAGTGCCCTATTCCTTACCGTTGTAGCCGGACTATGAGTACGGCGGACTATAGTTACTTCTATACCGGGATACAAGTTTCTCGATATTGCAATGCATTAGAAATGTTTTGTAAAAAATCTGGAATTTTAACGCTACTTTCCTCATAATTATATTATCAGATAATTAAGCCCCCCGAACTTAAAAAACAAACGAATGTTAAGGCCCTTATAAGGCATATAGAACATTTATTTTGTTGATATTCAATAGATTTACGAAGGCAGGACGTGTTCTTGTACTTGTATCTTTATCTTATAAGGAAAAATATATCAGTCTTATTTTCAATGCCAATGTCTATCCTTTAAAATATGAAGACCTTAGATGTAAAATGTCATGAAAATACAACTCTTTGTGATTTTGACATTCATTTTGTTGCCGAAATAATCAAAATGTTAATTTTCAGCATTTTTCGGAAAATTTGATTTAAAATGGACAAAAAATGTATGATGGAAACGTATTTTGTTCCTTTAGGCTGAACTATACTTATGTTACATTTTAATCTGACAAATGTGTTACTGCTTGCATTTAGTCAAAAGATTACCTAAACCCAAAGTAACAAGAATCTTGTAAAAATGCATAGAATTAATGAAATTTGCCATTTTAGCGAAATAAAGGAAAAGAAAATGAGATTTTCATTCATTTCTTTTCAAATTAAAACTCAGTTGACAGTTTTTCTAAAGTGACACAATAAACTTAGAGCAATTGTAGTCATAAGGTTTCTGAAAAAGTAGTTCAATTTGTTTAGTGGCAAAACATTTCTTATATAGTTTGATATTATTATTTTTATTATTATTTGATAACTAACAATTAAATAGTTAAAGAGACACTGACACATTTGAAAAATAGTGCGCCCTCAAAATTTTCTTAAAAATTGATATTTTTGCATGGTTGTAGAGCTTTATATACATTAGCCCTCACCTGAAATGATTAAGCCCAAATCAGCGCCCTTATGGGTACACAAAGCGATTTTATAATTAAAGACTCCGGAGTCATTATTTCAGCAGACGACGGAAATGGCGTTTAATACAAGAAAATACATGCCAGAATTGATTCCCACGGCATCCATCCACCCTGTTTGTGACAAGATGTTTTTGGTTTTGATATCAATGATGGGCCATGTTAGGAGCGTCCGTATCATAGATCAGCTTGCTCAGTTGAACAAATCCTGACACCACCACAAGCCATTACTAATGACTTGTGGGCACGCTAAGAAGAAGATATCAATGGTGTTCATGTAATAGACACATTTTGTTGAATAAAGCTACTGCAAACTTAAAAGTTAGCCTACAGATTACCTGAACGTCTTTAGCCTCTTATTAATGCCCCTATCTGTTTTGGGGTGTGTTATTTTTATGTGTAAACTATATCTGTATTCTTCCAATGGTCTAGACTATAATTTGAGACCAAATTTATTCCGTTGTCGTCTATGGAGCCAGGACTATACTTCATGCCGGACCATATCTCCTTTTACAACGGCCAGCGATTTCGTGTCCATGTGTTTTCCCTAATGACGCAATCGCTACATCCTGGGCATTTTTCTCACTCAATGTATTGGTGTTTTGTGTGTGTTTGGTAGCGTTAGGATATTGATGAGGTCACAAACTTCATAGCTTCAAATGTTATCACTGGGGTTTCCATAAGGCGTGGTGATAAGATCATTGTTGATGCTTCCTTATGATATTCAGGTATATTGGATTTTAATGGCTTACATCACCATGCTTATTGGCCGCCAAATCAATTATATAACTACCCTTAGGGTCACTCGCCACAGATAAATTGCGCATCCGCTTACGTAAAATCAACTTGAAAAGGTTGACTTTGACCACCCGATATTGTCGAGGTTTCAACCAGATAGAGATAGACTATGGGGCATGTCCTTCTATGCTGTTGTTTTGTAGTCTACATCAGGGAACTAGAGCAAAACCGAGTGCAAATTTATAATAAATTATTAAAATCATATAACCGTCTGTATAAAACTG
The DNA here is from genome assembly GCA_023653785.1 of Ophioderma brevispina. Lineage (NCBI taxonomy): Eukaryota > Metazoa > Echinodermata > Ophiuroidea > Amphilepidida > Ophiodermatidae > Ophioderma > Ophioderma brevispina. The sequence goes on from JAMKCH010026888.1 coordinate 91,148, forward strand.
GTACATTTTCTTTTTTATAGGTCAAAATGCAAGCTAAATCGGAATGTTGCGATGCTTTGAAAAATGCAACTTATACAGGACTGATAAATAAATCTTTTGATTTTCTTACCTGTAATATCCTTATTCTACTCTTGTATTTGTCTGCTATTTTGAAAAGAAAACTGTGAAATAGTACATGTAGTATCACTGTTAGAAAAAAAATAACGTTTTATAACGGTAGAATACCGGAATCCCAGCTGTCAGTATTCTACCGTTAAATATGGTGCATCGTAGAAAGTAAATTTACTATATTTAACAGATTCTTTAGCATTTTAATGACTTTAACACAAAATAGGTGTTTTCTTCATACAAACATCGATAAAACATCAAAACTTCTCTTCAATCTTAACGGCAATTCATTTTTAGGGTTGTTGTTATTTAACGGTAGAACACCAGCAGCAGGATTCCGGTATTTTACCGTAAAACAACAGAGATTTTTAACAGTGTAGGCCTACTTGTACTATGCTATATCATATACACCTTGCTTTATACTCACCTCGGAATCTACGCTCGAGAATATAAATAGGCCTAGCAGCTGAAACAGAAGATCCTGTTGGAGTCCCTCTCTTAAAAATGGAGCAATGCTTAATGCTGAGTTATATTTTGGGTTTCGTGAGAAAGCAATTTCAAAAGCAAACACCTATTAGAACTGAACAGGGTGTTAAAACATGCTCGCCCACCTCAGGCGGCTCTGTAAACATTGCCTTATCACACCCTTATATATTTGAGCTTGTATAAGTGACACTAACCGTGAACTTCAAGAAAATGCAGAGTTTTAGAAAGTTGCCTTAAAAGTGAAGGGGCTGAAAGATATAGGTAAGAGTGGCGTACCAAGTGGAGGTAGTAGTTGTTCCTCCTGACTCGAAATATCGGAAGGAATAGGATAAAATTTGCATTTTAAAGGATTTTGACCAACGTTTGTCTAAATTTGGTCCGAATTAATGTAAATTTGAATAATTTTCAGGCGCTTCGCGCGCATTATATTCCCTTATAGCACTTCTTGCACCGGGTCACGGGGAAGATTTGAGAATTATGCTCCCCCTGGCTCGATTGCCTCGGCACGTTCTTGTAAATAATGGATTTGAAACCGTGAATTGTTGTGGTCTTGGACTTTGTGTCTCAAAGTATAGTCGCTTAATAAGGGAATGGATGACTATTATTATATGTTTCAAGTGGTAACAAATTGATCGCTACTTACATGTATAGCATAAATATGCATGGATATATTATTGAACCACGTCGTAGTTTGGGTTTACGCAATATAAACTAGACTTTCGCGGTTCTCGGCTTTCGCGCTCACGCTTTGACCTACATAAACATATGGGAGGGAATCGCATGTGGTGCACCTATGACACAAGTTTGGTTAAAATTGAACTTCAACTTTTCAATTGAGGTCAATTTTACATTTTTAGCATATTTTTCAAGTTGACCTCACATGACCTTTGACCTTGGCACATGACCATTGACCTCATCAACATATGAGGGATCCCGTGGTGCACCTATGACACAAGTTTGGTTAAAATTGAACTTCAACTTTTCAATTGAGGTCATTTAAAAAAATAACATTTTAGTGACACACACACATACATATACATCCACACATACACACGCACAACGGATTGCTAAGTGGTCCTCCAGCTATAGCTGGTGGCCCACAAAAGCCTTGCTGCAACATGACAGTGCCACTTGGCTGGAAATTTACTAAATATTCTGAAAGCTACAAATGTTAGAGCGGATCTTTTACTGAGAATATACTTTTAATAATACTAAAGTAAGTTCGAATAAGAGGATTACCAATAATAGGTTAAATTAATGCAAATATATAAATATAACGTACAAAAAGTATCATCATCATCATCATTTTGCTGTGGATTCTGGATATGTCATCATTTTGACCATTAAATGGTTGTCGTTGTCATCATCATCATCATCATCATCATCACCGTCATCGTCATCATCATCATCATCATTATCATCATCATCATCGTCATCGTCATCATTGTTGTCGTTGTCGTCATCCTTATCATCACCATACATACCATCATCATGCGTCATCACCGTCGTCGCCGTCATCACCATCGTCATCGTCATCATCATCATCGTCATCATCATCATCATCATCATCATCATCATCATCATCATCACATTTATCGATTTTGCTTTTCTGACCATCTTTTTTTATAAACTGAAAGTGCATTTTTGCCTACAGGCTGACTGAGACATTTCCTAAGGATGGTGCCCTCAATTTTCTAACGAATCGTGTTTTTTGCAAGTACATTATGCTCGTCTATATACGAATAACGGTGTGTATATATACAAATCACTATGTGAAACATCTAAGCTCAAATATGGCCGTCAGTGCCTCAATTTGATTCCTATAGAAAATCGCAACTTTGTAATAAATTTCCGGATCCGGATTTTTATTACACACAGTATTATATGGCACTAATAAAACTATTCATAAATGCTTACTACATCAAAACAGAAAAAGCAGTTTCATCTCAAACTTTAAAATTGAGTGTTTTGGTGACTTTCTTTACTTCTAGTTGACTAGAACAATTTGTTTAATTAATACACAAAAAATATATTTAGAAATCTCTGAGTCAGCCTTTAAATGATTAGTTTCGCTGAAATACTTTGTTAACTTGCGTAACATAACACCATGGTGGAATAATTTTCAACCTACTCAATCAAAGATCTTAAACATAGTTCGGAAGGTTAACATCCCACTTTGTCCATATCTACATATAGAAAATTGTTGAGTACACAATAATAGTAATAATTTATATCGCATTGGTAACAGAACAATGAACTGTTGTGCAACAAACGGAAATAATAATATAACTGAATGAAACTTTCCTCAAATCGATTGCCTCAGCCCATTCGAAGGCTTTTTGAGATTTAAACCACCCATGTGTTTTGTCGTTTTTTTCCTTTTCCCGGGTATAACCCCTAAAGAAATCAACATTTGAGTAACATCCAATCCACCTAATCCCACCGCCCCGTTATACAAATGGTATCATTTTCATGAAATTCATAATTACATATTGTGGAAGGTTCCTATTACAGGAATTAAGGAGAAGTTAAACTTGTTCATACATTTAATGTGATCTTCTCATCCTCAGACCAGGCTCTGATTGAAATTCCTGAACCTTTCCTAAACCTGTACCGCACTGATATGCAATACATGTCATTTGTTACCAGGACAATATAATTCTCAGTACTGGCCCACGAACTCTTCAATTGAAGTCTCCCCAATCACTTCAATAACCTGAATAACTGAAAATGTGGTTTATACAGGAAATGCAACACCAGATGGCATTCAGATCTTTTTTTTTTAACATTTTAATCCACCCTCCGCCTGCTGTAGGATTGCTTTGGTCCTTCGTGCGTTGCAGCGTTGCTTGTAGTGAAGCCAGACGGATAGCATTGATGCTTGGGTACGGTCCCAACCACCCACTAGAACTGACTATAAATTTGTTCTTTTTATTTTCTTCTATTTCGTTCGTGTCTTGTGACTGTCTTTGTCTTACCTACAAACACATGTTTTTGTTTTGTTTGTTTGTTTGTTGTTTTTTTTGTTGGTTTTTTTTTCTGTACCTTTAGTAATTAAGCCACCACGTAAAGGATTTTTTCTATAGTATAGTTTTTTCAAATAATATAAGGGTAAAAATAAAGAGTTGCTTGTGACATTATGAACCTGTTATCAGCATTTTTGGGTCATGTTACATGATCTGTCTTTGTAGCCCATAAGGCATGCAACTCATGTGCAAAGTGCGCAACCTTTTAATCGTCTACAAATTGTTTCTATGGTCCTGAAATGTTCCACAACTATCACCAGATACGTTTTACCCTTATCTTTTTGTGAGCAGATCTATATTCTCATAGATCATAGATAACATAGATTCGATAGATTATAATAGATTATAAAAGATTCGATAGATTAGAAATTCTATGGATTAAGGTTTTCCGTTACAAATAACTAGAAAATTTTGAGAATAAATACCACCCTGCACAAAAAGTATCTCGGCATGTTTTTAGATCAGTAATTGTGCCAAACAGACCATGTTGAAAGTTTTTCAAATATAATACATTTTGCTGGCCTAGGTCTTTTGCTCTTCTTTCATTTAACACCTCGCTGTAAAAAAAGCTTGCAAAAGATTAGAGCGCCGCCCAAAAGACGCCAACCCCCCAAATCAAGTTGCAGTTTTTGATTTTTTCAATGGGTCAACTGTGTGGTACAACGCAATATACGAGTGTATTGATTTTACACAAAGAGGTTTTTCAACTGAATGAGCGAGAAAGCCTACTACAAGTTGGATTGTGGTACACGTGTTCGTGTCCCAGTACACTAAAAAAGGCCTCCGATTTTAAAAATGTCCTCTAATGTGTTTGCTTTAAATGTTCTCTAATAGAGCTTTCCCAACCCAACCACACCATCCTACGTATTGACGGAAATGGCTGCCAGGCAAGACAGACAGGTATATAGGCGGACAGGTAGGCATGTAGGTAGGTGAATTCCTATCTTTTTCTATGGTAAAAAATGTTTAAAGCTTTTTCTTCACGAAATTACAAAAGGATCCCTAGAAGGCCGTTAACCTCCAATTCTGGACATTTCCTATAATTCTATTTAACTGTTGCAATACTTGTGTATTTATGCACACATTTGTTGGGTATAAACTTTTTATTTTCTCTGCTCTGCATTTCTAATGTCTAATATCCCCTCTAACTCCCTAGAGGAACATGACTAACAACCTGACGATCAACCGCAAAAAGGGAGGTAGCGCTATTTTTCTTGCTAAATCTAGGGACAAATTCCCCAAAACATACACGGCAGGGTCCGCTCGGAGTGATTTTTAATGGCAAAAAATGCAGTAAGGGACGTTAAGATATGTTCACGCTTGAATATCATTCTCTGCAACTTTTGTAATACACCATCCCTTTGTGTTTGAAAAATAATAATATTAAAGTGTTTTCTTACTAAAAACATCAAACTATTAGTGCTACTCAAAAGATTATAAGTGCTGTGACCTTATTCATGGCCACTTTTTATTCCTTTATAGTATTCCCCATTCCTTGATTAATCCCGCACCAAGTCGGTGAAAAATCAGAAAGACATCGATACACCGATAAGCACTTATCGCGAGACTGCGATATATTTCATTATTTTATGCATGCAAATAAAAGTGGCTTAGCCAAACCTGGAAACCCTGTCATTCTATTTTCATCGGCACGAATGATTTCCGTTCGCCTCTGGTATTCGAAAGAAATGTTGCCCATTATAATCTTTACATGCGTTATATATCGAGCGTATTCAATTATAAAACCTTAAGCTTTAAAAGGTCTGGTCGTCAATCAGTGAAAACATTGCAACTGTAATTCGAACCGTTATCTAAAAAAGGTATGTCATGAGCATAGGATTTGGGCTGAACAATCTTGCTAGAACCTCAGAAATGAAATTCTCATACAACAAGGACATTCCGAATATGTTACCAGTTCAGTGCGTTAAAAAATCACTATGTCACCGTTATAAAAATGGTGAGCCTCTGTTGCACTTATAATTATATTTCTTGATTTGAACTCCTTTGTAATCATAAGGTTGGAAATGAGTAAAATTAAGAATCTTTCCCTAGAGGCATCTCAAATTGGAAGGCTGTAGCTTTTCGGCACCCTACGAATTGCCATCACAGAGCAAACTACACATACTTATGTTTGCCCCTTATTCACCAGTTACCCAAGGGGGAAGAGAAATAACCGATGACAAAGGATACCCAGTAATTAATTTTTCGTTCATTAGTCGGGCATCCTTTGAGTAAGTCTACCCCTGTCAGGAGGAATTTTCTGCTCCTTTTTCCCTATTGAGTTGTTAGGGATAGACGTGATGTACAAAGCTCCATGAGTTTCTTTCAGTCCAATAGTGTTCCTGTCCAGAATGTCTCTTGTTCCCAGTCACATGTATGTGGTCCTGCCACACATGTTCGGCGTAGCCGATTTTTTGTGTGTTGCCCGTTGAGTCGCTTTCTGGTGTTCTTCGGTTTTCTCTTTTGCAATGATCTGCCGGTTTCACCAATGTACAACTTTGTCAAATGATCGACAAGGAATAGAATAGATCACTCCAGTTGGAGTTCCTTGGGAACAGGGTCTTATGGTGCACTATTGTATGTCGTAGTCGTGTTAGTAAGTCCTTAAACAATACACCCGTAATTCTTCTTCTTAGACTTTGCGAATATCCTCAGAAGTTACGCCGATACGTAGGTAAAATAACTGAATTCGTAGGATACGATCATTGGAATAGACAGTATCGCGCGTCGCGAAGTGAAAGTCATGTAAACAAACTTGAAGGGATTGTTCAGCTTCAAAGCTGTTGGATTGTGATTCCTTTACTTTTCCTTTTTCATAGTGTTCGACGGAACATTGTCAGCTTTTGAAAGGAGATCGAAGCACGGAGCGTTTGGCTGACACTCTTGGATGGTGAGAGTCAATTTAAGTATTGATCGGTGTGGGTCTTCTTGCGATTAACAGTCGTGGTCAGAGTAAGGTCGTTTCCTCTTAACCAAAACATCGAGGAAATCGCGAATCTGTCCGATGGTCTCCTCTTCATGAGTGAAATTTGGATGACATCCTTGCGAAGACTGTTGAGATGGTCAAAGAAAGACTTTAGAATTGGTCTCGATCTGATAACACAGAAAGTGTCTTCCACATAACGTTTCCATAAGCGCGGTGGATTAGGTGCGGTCAGAATGGCTTCCTTTCCTGCTCAAAGGACTCCATAAACAGGTTTGCCACTTGTGGGGAACGGGAGAACCCATCGTTATTCCTCATTTGGGATTATATGGTCACTTTTCAAACATGAATTATGTTTGGGGTTAGTCCAACAAACCTCCAACATCCCGTTTCACACGTCACGATGTGGGGATGTCCTGTCATCAGTGTCGCGTCCATCTTTGATACGGTTCCCATGGTAATGTCATGGCTTCCTTCAGAGGAACAGATGTGAAGAGCGATTTCCCAATCAAAGGTACTATCATCTCCGAGTCTTTGAGGGTCACAGTAGATTGAACGTAGCGACATCACGCGCGTCTTTCACATGGTGTCTTGTCTTTCGGTCTTTCCATTTTGACAAGTATGTAGGTCACTCCTTGGCTAAATTGTAGGTCGGAGAGCAAATAGCCGAAACTAGGGCGCGAGGGGGACACCCTCTAGGAAAGATTATTATTTTTCTACTCATTATCAGTTCTTGTTTTC
>JAMKCH010026889.1:0-18557 GCA_023653785.1 Ophioderma brevispina
TTTCCCTCCGTTCAACAGAGCTCTTCTTGGCTGCTAATTCCACCATTTAGGATTTGTGTGTGAAAATTTGTCTTTCCACCAATAATTTCTAGGTATACAATCCAAAATTAAAAAAAAAAAATCATTGAGAAATAAGAAAACAAATATGGCTCCATTAATTCTGAAGCAAAATCTGGATGCCACATCCCAGAATCATTTTGAATACTTGTTTACATATAAGATCATAGAAGTATAAAGCATTGAAGATCTATGCAGATCTCTAACTAGGTACTACTGGCTTAATTTTAAATGGGCCATACATCTACTTGGCCTTGCATGGTTAATTATATTATTTTGGTACATGCTTTAATGTAAGTAACTCAGAATACGGATCTCCCTTTGATCTAGACAAGACTCCTCAGTGCTTGTGTTTTCGAAATTGGACCCAAACATGATTATTGGGTCCATCAACAGAGGGCGCTATTAAAAAAACAACAGATTGTGGGACAAGTGTGTGTTGTGTTTTAACCTACCACCTAAAATTACATTATTAAAAACAAGACACCTAACATTGGGGACTCATCATATTTCATGAAGAAAACAACAAAAATCATGGTGAAAATTCAATTTCAGATAAAATATTGTGGGACCGGCTGTCGGTCCCACAATTCATATAGTGGTCCCACAAATATTGGGGGTGTGGTATCAAACACTGACCCGAACATTGGGTATAAGTTAGTAACACACACACCACACCCACACTCCATGCACCACGCGCACTAGCAAATAAGAGTTAGATTAGAGTTAGGTTTAGGTGTAAGAGTTAGATTAAGAGTTAGGTTTAGGTGTAAGAGTTAGATTAAGAGTTAGGTTTAGGTGTAAGAGTTAGATTAAGAGTTAGGTTTAGGTGTAAGAGTTAGATTAAGAGTTAGGTTTAGGTGTAAGAGTTAGATTAAGAGTTAGGTTTAGGTGTAAGAGTTAGATTAAGAGTTAGGTTTAGGTGTACGAGTTCGATTACGAGTTAGTTATTCGGTGTCCGCGTTCGCTCTCAGCTATTCCTGTTCGGTGTCCGCGTTCGCTTCGCGTCCGTTTTTTCGGTGTCCGCGTTCGCTTCCGCGTTCGGTTTCGGTGTCCGCGTTCGCTTCCGCGTTCGGTTTCGGTGTCCGCGTTCGCTTCCGCGTTCGGTTTCGGTGTCCGCGTTCGCTTCCGCGTTCGTTTTCGGTGTCCGCGTTCGCTTCCGCGTTCGTTTTCGTGTCCGCGTTCGCTTCCGCGTTCGGTTTCGGTGTCCGCGTTCGCTTCCGCGTTCGGTTTCTGTGTCCGCGTTCGCTTCCGCGTTCGTTTTCGGTGTCCGCGTTCGCTTTCGCGTTCGGTTTCGGTGTCGCGTTCGCTTCCGCGTTCGGTTTCGGTGTCGCGTTCGCTTCCGCGTTCGTTTTCGGTGTCCGCGTTCGCTTTCGCGTTCGGTTTCTGTGTCCGCGTTCGCTTCCGCGTTCGTTTTCGGTGTCCGCGTTCGCTTCCGCGTTCGGTTTCGGTGTCCGCGTTCGCTTCCGCGTTCGTTTTCGGTGTCCGCGTTCGCTTCCGCGTTCGGTTTCGGTGTCCGCGTTCGCTTTCGCGTTCGGTTTCGGTGTCCGCGTTCGCTTCCGCGTTCGTTTTCGGTGTCCGCGTTCGCTTCCGCGTTCGGTTTCGGTGTCGCGTTCGCTTCCGCGTTCGGTTTCTGTGTCCGCGTTCGCTTTCGCGTTCGGTTTCGGTGTCCGCGTTCGCTTCCGCGTTCGGTTTCGGTGTCCGCGTTCGCTTCCGCGTTCGGTTTCGGTGTCCGCGTTCGCTTCCGCGTTCGGTTTCTGTGTCCGCGTTCGCTTTCGCGTTCGGTTTCGGTGTCCGCGTTCGCTTTCGCGTTCGGTTTCGGTGTCCGCGTTCGCTTCCGCGTTCGTTTTCGGTGTCCGCGTTCGCTTCCGCGTTCGTTTTCGTGTCCGCGTTCGCTTTCGCGTTCGGTTTCGGTGTCCGCGTTCGCTTCCGCGTTCGGTTTCTGTGTCCGCGTTCGCTTTCGCGTTCGTTTTCGTGTCCGCGTTCGCTTTCGCGTTCGGTTTCGGTGCCCGGTCGCTTCCGACCCGCGTTCCCCTCCACGCCTTGCGGTACTGTGTGTCCGGTTCGTTGCGGTGGGTCCGCGTCCGGTTTCGGTGTCCGCGTTTAGCTTCCGCGATTCGTTTTCGGTGTGCCGCGTTTAGCTTTCAGCCGTTCGTTTTCGTGTCCGCGTTCGCTTCGGCGTTCGGTTTTCGGTGTCCGCCGCTATCGCTTCAGCGTTTCAGGTTTAGGTGTCTGCGTTCAGCTTCCGCCACGTTCAAAACGGTTTCCCCGGTGTCCGTTCCGCTTCCCGCGTTCCGGTGTTCGGTTTCCGCGTTCGCTTCCGCGTTCGGTTTCGGGTCCGCGTTCGCTCCCTCTTACGGTTTCGTGTCCGCGTCGCTTCCCGTGTGCGTTTCGTGGTCCCGGGTCCGCTTCCCGTTCGGTTTTCTCTGGGCCCGCGTTCGCTTCCGCCTTCGGTTTACGGGACCCGCGTTCGATTCAGCGTTTTCGGTTTCGGGGCCAGCGTTATATTACATGTTACGTTTTCGTTGTAAGAGTTAGATTTCAGAGTTATGGTTTAGGTTTAAGGTACGAGGTTTTTTGAGTGTTCCAGGCTAATCTTAGGGGGTATACGAATTAGGTTTATAGGGTCAGTAATCCGAGTTAGATTAAATTATAGTTTTCTACGAGGGTTCCTAATAAGAGTTAGAATAGAGTAAGGTTAAACCCATATTACGCTACACACCTTCACGTCTTGGATGAAGACTTAGATTTAGAGTTAGGTTTTCGAGTGTCCGACGTTTCCCTAAATGGTGAGGTTCGGTGCAGAGTTCGATTACGAATTACGTTTGGTGCACAGCAGTTTAGATTACAAGTTAGGTTTGGGGCAAAGTTAGATTCAGAGTTTTAGGTTAGAGTTGTACAGAGTCCATTAAAGAAGTTATTTTAGCGTTTAAAGGTAAGGAGTTAGTGTTTCAATCTATGTTAGGTTTGAGTAAGAATTAGGTTTAGGTCAACTAAGAGATCGATACCTCTATCTTCGTTTTCCCCCTCAGCGTTAGATTAAGCGTCCGGTTAAGAACAGAGTTTCGATTAAAATAGGTATGGATGAAGAGTTAAGATTGAAGCGTTACGTTTAGGTGCCAGAGTTAGATTAAGAGTTTAGGTTTATAGGGGCACCGCTTCGCCTTCACCTTTCGTTTCGGGACGCTTTAGCTTCAGCTTCGGTTTCGTTTCCGCGTTCCGCGTTATAACACTTATCATTTAGGTTCGGTTGTAAAGTAGTACTTAAGTTTTAGGGTTACCATAAGAGGTAGGATAAATGTCAGGTTTCGGTCCGCCTCCGCGTTCGCTCTCCGTTACGGTTTAAGGTTAGGTTTAGAGTAAGATTAGATTCAGAGTGGTGCTCATAGTACAAAGTAGATTTAGGTTACTGTCGAGTCCAATTAGATTAAAGATATGATCAGGTTAAGAGTATGTTTAGGCTTGGGGTTAATGTAAAGGGTCCATGCGCCCCCCTACACCCCCCCCCCTTTATGACCCAACAGGAGTGAGAACGCCTAAGGCACAAAGGTGAATGGTTGAGTATTCATGAAGACACAGTATAGGGAGCTCATTTTTTTTGTTTTTTTTTTTTTTTGTTTTATTTTACACAAACTGGACAAAGACTTTAATAACGGCTAAGCTGTCACAGAGATTAAATCTAAAAGGCCATTATTGGAAATTACACCTTTTTGCAATGGGGTTAATATGTCCACGACCTTGAACGGATTTTGAAGTCAATATTTCAAAATTATATGAATTACTAAGATTTTATTGAACTCAGGTTTGAGAGGAGATTTTGTAATGTCCCTGGGCAAGAGCTGCCATATAAAGCATTAAGATCTCATCTCATAAATACCGTTTGGAAATCACAACTGCCCAAATCGAGCAGATCGTGTTCCCTGTCCTCCTGCGCACGATATTGGGTTGTCGCACATTAGACCTCAAGCGTTGACTTAAACGCTGGCTTACGCACATACAAAGCCTGCACCTACGATGCGAGCGTGCGAAATAGGTCTCGAATTCATTTCCATTGACGTTATTGTCTCGTGCAGACGAAATGTGGCTGTAGTGGCAGTGAATGCTATCTAGCCGAATTCTGCACATTGCCATGGCGTTTGTTTATCCCTACGAAAGTTTACTCAGGCTTCTTTTTTAGTCCTCAAATAGTCTTAACACGATGTGTAATGAATTCTAGAGTATTACTTCTACTCTAACAATAATAAATGATTGCCATAGCCCATCATGTAAGCAGCACATCAGCAGTCAGTCGATTGACAGCTGTGAAATCAATACGGTCTCGACAATATTGGGATTTCAGAACACACTCCTCACAACAATTGGTCAACACAAATCACATTCCTTTTTATCAATAATGTATACATTATTGTACGTTTTTAAAAAAAGCAAATATAACCCAATGATACTGGAACATTAAATGACTCAACAAATTGATTTGTCCGAACCGTGTGGTTTTAAGATTTTTTGGCCCACAGCAATGTTTACACGACACATTGATGTGTGACATTTGACCTACGTCCCCCTTGACGCCCCCTCTGAAAACATGTAGTAGCCTATGATTTTGTTTGTAAAAAATAACCGAATTTGCCGCGATAACTTATGATATCAAAGCGAAATTCAGAGCTTCATTTGACCAACCATTTACTTCTAAGTCCAAATAGTCGACAAGGTATCGCCTAAAACATCCGCGCATTATTGGTTTGAAAATAGTACTTATTATCCCCACATTTTTTTTGCCGGAACTATTATTCAGTGGTACTCCCCCCCCCCCCTCTTCCGTGTTTCCATCACACCACTATTTCGCCTCCATAGACCTTTTGTAGCGAAAATCATGTTATTTTGGGCTGTTTCTCGAGTTACCTTACGTTTCAGAAAATGAGAAATTGCCAGTTTGTTCACAAGGATGCTTTTATAACATAGTCAAATATTACACTTTTCCGTATAATTTTGCAATATTTACGATTTCCGGAGTTAGTAATTTCTCTACTACTAACTAGCCCGAAAACCGGAATGCCTTATTTGGTTAATTGGCCAATAAAAAAAAATAAGCTTAGCTCAAAACATTTTGCGTTCATAATGTGGTCATGGGTCATTTTAAGCGTAGGCCTACATGAGCGTAAGACGGGTTACGCGGTAACGTCCGAAATGCACAAATGAGGCCAACGGGCTCCAGACGATTCACGTCCATCTTGCGCAATGCTATACGCTTGCAATAGTGTACATATGCTTGTGGAAACATGGCATGCTCGCGCACACACACACTACCACCCAGCCATACGAACTTAGCAAATGTTGTGGGACCGGCCACAGGTACGTTCTGTATCATTATTTGTGGGACCAAATTTGTGTGACCCTTCTAATCAGTGCTTATGGGATCAGAAGAGCCTATTAGGCATCTCTTTGTTTTTGGTTTATGGCTTCTTGGAATTTTACTTCAAGATTGCTAATACTTCCTTTCTATTTACTGCATAAGAAACACACATTGGATACAGACATTATTATTGGCCTGTCCGTAGTAAGGTTTGTTTTCAAACAGGCTGCACATTCACATTGTTTACATTACACGTAGCTTATACTATCATAGTCACCAAAATACTCATCACCACCCCCCTCTCCAGGTTATTACTCCACGCAACTTAAGGTTTAAGGCTAATATGCTGATTGTGCATCTTGAAACAACAGTTTTCCTCCTTCACAGAGCTCGCTTGTGGCTGCTACATTCACATTTGGATTTGTGGTGTGAAATTTGGTCATTTCCACCAATAATTCGAGGGTAGGACATGCACATTTAAAAAAAAAAATCTATGGAGATAAAAAACAAATATGGCTCCAGTAAATTCTGAAGCAAAATCTGGACGCCACATCCCAAATCATCTAGAATAATTGTTTACATATAAGATCATAGTATTTATATCATTGAGATCTATGCAAGATCTCTACTATGTACTGGCTATGTTAAAGGCTACATACAGCTACTTTGTTCTTGCATGGTTAATTATATTATTTTGTACATCTTTAATTAATACTCAGAAATAACGGATCTCCCTTTGATCTAACGCTCTAGTGGCTTGTGTTTCGTGTTCGAATTTGGACCCAAACAATGATTATTGGGTCCATCAACATAGGCGCCTATTAAAAACAACAGATTGTGGACAAGTGTGTTTTGTGTTTTACCTACCCTAAATACCTTGGAAAACCACCTAGAGAAAAATTTGGACCATGCATATTCATGAAAAACACAAAATCCTGTGAAATTATTTCAAAGAAATAAGTTGGGACCGGCTGTCGTCCCAAATTCATATAGTGGTCCCCCAATTATTGGTGTGTATTCAAACACTGGACCCGAAAATTGGGTATAAGTTAGTACACACACACTCACACACAAACACTCATGCACGCACGCGCATTCGCAAATAAGAGTTAGATTAAGAGTTAGGTTTATGTGTAAGAGTTAGATTAAGAGTTAGGTTTATGTGTAAGAGTTAGATAAAGAGTTCGGTTTCGGTGTCCGCGTTCGCTTCCGCGTTCTTTTCGGTGTCCGCGTTCGCTCCGCGTTCGTTTTCGGTGTCCGCGTTCGCTTTCGCGTTCGGTTTCGGTGTCCGCGTTCGCTTCCGCGTTCGGTTTCGGTGTCCGCGTTCGCATTCCGCGTTCGGTTTCGGTGTCCGCGTCCGCTTCCGCGTTCGGTTTCGGTGTCCGCGTTCGCTTCCGCGTTCGTTTTCGGTGTCCGCGTTCGCTTTCGCGTTCGTTTTCGGTGTCCGCTTTCGCTTTCGCGTTCGGTTTCGGTGTCCGCGTTCGCTTCCGCGTCCGGTTTCGGTGTCCGCGTTCGGTTTCGGTGTCCGCGTTCGCTTCGCGTTCGGTTTCGTGCCCGCGTCCGCTTCCCAGTCCGGTTCCGCCCCGCCTTCCCCTCCGCCTTCGGTCCGTGTGTCCGCGTTCGTTTGCGGTGTCCGCTTCGCTTCCGCGTTCGGTTTCTGTGTCCGCGTTCGCTTCCGCGTTCGTTTTCGGTGTCCGCGTTCGCTCCGCGTTCGGTTTCGGTGTCCGCGTTCGCTTCCGCGTCCGGTTTCGGTGTCCGCGTTCGCTCCGCGTTCGGTTTCGGTGTCCGCGTTCGCTTTCGCGTTCGTTTTCGGTGTCCGCGTTCGCTTCCGCGTTCGGTTTCTGTGTCCGCGTTGGCTCCCGCGTTCGGTTTCTGTGTCCGCGTTCGCTCCGCGTTCGGTTTCGGTGTCCGCGTTCGCTTCCGCGTTCGGTTTCGGTGTCCGCTTCGCTTCCGCGTTCGGTTTTCGGTGCCCGCGTCCGCTTCCGCGTCCGGTTTCGGTGTCCGCTTCGCTTCCGCGTTCGGTTTCTGTGTCCGCGTTCGCTCCGCGTTCGTTTTCGGTGTCCGCGTTCGCTTTCGCGTTCGGTTCCGGTGTCCGCGTTCGCTTCGCGTTCGGTTTCGGTGTCCGCGTTCGCTCCGCGTTCGTTTTCGGTGTCCGCGTATCGCTTCGCGTCCGGTTTCGGTGTCCGCGTTCGCTTCCGCGTTCGGTTTCGGTGTCCGCGTTCGCTTTCGCGTTTTCGTTTTCTGTGTTCGCCGTTGCGCTTTCCGCGTTGGTTTCGGTGTCCGCGTTCAGCTGCCGCGTTCGGTTTCGTGTTCCGCGTTCGCTTCCGCTTCGTTTTACTGTGTCCGTTCGCTTCCGCTTTCGTTTTCTGTGTCCGCGTTTCGCTTTCGCGTTCGCTTTCGGTGTCCGGTTTCCGCTTTCGCGTTCGTTTTCCGGTGTCCGCTTCGCTTCCGAGTTCGGTTTCGCGGTGTCCGCTTCGCTTCCGCGTTCGGTTTCCGGTTGTCCGCTTCGCTTTCGCGCGTTCGGTTTCGGTGTCCGCGTTCGCTCCATCGTTCGCGGTTTCGGCTGTCGCTTTCGCTCCGCGTTTCGGTTTCGGTGTCCTCGTTCGCTTCCGCGTTCGGTTTCGGTGTCGCGGTTCGCTTCCCGCGTTTCGCGTTGTTCGGTGCCCGCTTCCGCTCCCGCGTCCGGGGTCCCGCCCCGCCCTTCCCCTCCCGCCTTCGTTCGTGTGTCCGCGTCTTCGTTTTCGGTGTCCGCGGTTCGCTTTCGCGTTCGGTTCCCCGAGTGTGGTCCGCTTTCTTCCGCGTTCGGTTTCGGTGTCGCGTCGCTCCGCGTTCGTTTTCGGTGTCCGCCTTCGCTGCCGCGTTCGTTTTCCGGTGTCCGCGTTCGCTTCCGGCTGGTCCGGTTCGTTGATCGCGTTCGCACATTCGCGTTCGTTTCGGTGTCCGCGTTCGCTTCACGCGTTAGTTTTCCTGTGTCCGCGTTGGCTCCCCCCGTTCGGTTTCTGGTCAGCTTCGCTCCCGCGTTCGGTTAGGTGCCGCGTCTCCTCCCTCGTTCGGTTTCGGTGCCCCAGCGTTCGCTTCCGCGTTCGGTTCGTGCAAGAGTCACGATTACGAGTAGGTTCCGACAAGAATTAACTAAGCCTTAGGTCTGTGTGTAAATTAGTTTGCGGTGTAGAGTTAGATTTGAGTTCGTTTCCGGTGTAAAGAGTTAAGATTAGAGTTGGTTTAGGTTGTACGCGTTAGAATTAAGAGTTAGTTTTAGGTGTAAGAGTTAGATTAAGATTCAGGTTAGGGGTCAGAGTTAGATTAAGAGTTAGGTTTCGGTTGTCCGCGTTCGCTTTCGAGAGTAGTTTTCGGTGTCATCGTTCGCTTCCGCTTCTTTTCGCGGATTTCCGCGTTCGCTCTCGCGTTTCGTATTCGGTGTAAGCGTTAGCTTCCGATTACGGTTTCGGGTGTAAGAGTTCGATTAGCTTTAGTTTTTCGGTGTTGCGTTTCGATTTCACGAGTTCGGTTCGGTGTCCGGCGTTCGCTTCCGCTTTCAGGTTTCGGTGTCCGCTTCGCTTCCGCGTTCGTATTTTCGCGCGGTGTTCGCGTTCTCTTCCCGGTTCGGTTTCGTGTCCGCGTTACGCTTCGCGTTAGGTTTTCGGTGTCGGCTCGTTCGCTTCCGAGTTCGTTTCGGTGTCCCGGCCCCGGGTTTTCGCTTCCGGCGTCGGTTTCGGTGCCCGCGTTTCGGTTACGCGTTAGTTCGTGCACGAGTAAGCTTAAGACACGAGAAAATACGAAGTATGTATTGTGTCGAGTTCGTTTGCTGGTGGTCAGTTAGGTGTTCGGTGTAGCGTTCGCTCCGCGTTCGTTTTCAGGTGTACGAGTTCTGCTTTATCGTTCGTTTTTCAGGTATCCTCGCGATTTAGCTTTTCGCGTTCAGGTTTTCGGTTGTCCGCCGTCTCGCTTCCGCCGTTCGTTTTTCGGTGTCCGGCTTCGCTTTTCGCTTCGTTTCGTGCTCCGCTATTCGCTTCCGCTTCTGTTTCGGTGTCTCGTTGCGCTTCGCGTTCGGTTTCGGTGTCCGCGTTATGTCCGCGTCCTTTCGTGTCCGCGTTCGCTTACGCGTTCGGTGATCGGTGTCCGCGTCGCTTTCCGCGTTCGGTTTGGTGTCCGCGTCGCTTCCGCTTTCGGTTCCTGTGTCCGCGTTGGCTCCCGCGTTCGGTTTCGCGGTGTAAGCGTTCGATTCCTCTTTCGGTTTCGGGTCCGCGTTCGCTTCACGTTCGGTTTCGGTTGGATCGGTTCGCTTCCGCGTCCGGTTTCGGTGCCCCCGTTCGTTCACTCGTTCGGTTTCGGTCGCCAATCGTCCGCTTCAGCCCCGCGTTCCCCTCCCGCCTATCGGTCTTGGTGTCCGCGTTCGTTTGCGGTGTCCGGCGTAATCGGTTTCGTTGTCCGCGTCGCTTCCGCACGTTCGTTTCTTCGTGTCCCGCGTTCGTTTCCGCGTTCGTTTTCGTCTCCGCGTTCGCCTTTCGCGTTCGTTTTCGGTGTCGCCGTTCGCCTTCCGCGTTCGTTTTCGGTGTCCGCGTTCCGCTTGCGCGTTCGGTTTCGGTGTCCCGCGTTCTCTTTCGCTATCCGGTATTCGGTTGTCCGCGTTCGCTTTGCGTTCGTTTTCCGGTGTCCCCTTTCTTTCCGCGTCCGGTTCGGTGCCCGCGTTCGCTTCCGCGTTCGGATTTCGGTGCCCGCCGTACCGCTTCCGCCCCGCGTTCCCCTCCGCTTCGGTCTGTGTGTCCGCGTTCGTTTTGCGGTTTCCCCGTCCGGTTTCGGTGTCCGCGTTCGCATTCCCGCGTTCGTTTTCGTGTCCGCTTTCTCTTTCGCGTCGTTTTCGAGGTCCTCGTTCGCTTTCGCGTCGGTTTTCCGGTGTCCGCGTTCGCGTTCGACGTTCGGTTTCGGTGTATGCGTTCGATCCGCGTTCGTTTTCGTGTCCGCGTTCGCTTTCGCGTGCGTTTTTGTGTCCTCGTTCGCTTTCGCGTTTTCGGTTTCGGTGTCCGCTTCGCTTCCGCGTTCGGTTTCGGATGTCCGATTCGCTTCCGCGTTTCCGGTTTTCGGTGCCCGCTTCCCGCTTCCGCCTCCGGTTACGCCCCGCGTTTCCCCTCCTCCTTCTGTCTGTGCTGTCCGCGTTCAGGTTTTCTGATGTCCGCAGTTCGTTTTCGGTTTACCGCGTTCGCTTCCGCTTTCGGTTTCGGTGCCCGCGTTCGCTTCCCGTTCGGTTTCGGTGTCCGCTTTCGCTTTCGCGTTTCGGTCTCGGTGCCCGCTTCCATTCAATTCCTTGTTCGGCGCGGTGCCGCGACGCTCCCGTCCGGTTCCGCCCCCCGTTTCCCTCGCTTCGTCTGTGGGTGCTCCGCGTTCTTTTGCGGTGTCCGCGTTGCTTTCGCGTTCGTTTCGGTGTCCCGCGTTCGCTTCGCTTTCGTTTCCGGTGTCCGCGTCCGCTCTCGCGTCGGTTTCGGTGTCCGCGTTGCTTCGCGTTTGTTTCGGTGTTCGGATGTCGGCGTTCCTTCCGCGTGGGTTTTCGGGACGCCCGCGTTTCTCTTTCCTGTTCGGTTTCGGTGCCCCGTGGCTTCCGCTCCTGTTTCTCGTGTCTGCGTTCGCTTCGCGTTCGGTTTCTGTGTACGCGTTGCTTCCGCGTTTCGTTTCGGTGTCCGCGGTCCGCCTCCGCGTTAGGTTTTCGTTGTCCGCGTTCGCTTCCCTGTTCGGTTTGGTGTCCGCGTTTCGCTTCCAGTGTCGCGTTTCTTGGCCCGTTTTCGCTTCCGCGTTTTCGGTTTCGGGGCCCGTTCGCTTCCGCCGTTCGGTTTCGGGGCACCCGCGTTCGCTTCGGGGGGCTATAGGTTTTCGGGGCCAGAGTTATATTCCATGTTCGGCTTTTCGGTGTCCTAGTTATCTTACGCGTTATGTTTCGGTTTACAGGGTAAAGTTCGTGTTACAAGCTATGATTAGGGTTGAGTAAGAATTAGGTTTAGGGTCAGTAATAATAGTTAGATAAAATATAGTTCTAGGGTTAATAAAAGAGTTAGAATAAGAGTAAGGTTAAGAATATTTAGATTAAAAAATTTAGTATTGGTATGAAGACTAGTTTAAGAGTTGGTTTTGGTGTAAAGAGTTAGAATAAGTGTTGAGGTTTATGTGCAAGAGTTAATTAAGAATTACGTTTAGGTGCAAGAGTTAGATTAAGAGTTAGGTTTAGGGACCATAGATTTTGATTTAGATGTAGGTTTAGGTGTAAGAGTCCGATAAGCAGTTTATGTTTAGGTTTAAATGTAAGATTTTCGTGGTCCCCGCTCTGTTCGGGTTGCGTCCGACTTCGGTTTCGGGTCCCTCCGCCGCGCTCAGCTCACTCTCTCGGTTTCGGTGTTCCGCCTCGCGTTCGCTTCCCTTACGGTTCCGCCCCGCGTTCAGCATTACGCATTCGTTCTTGGCTGCCCCGTTCGATTCGCGTTACGTTTTCGGTGCCCGCGTTCGCTTCCGCGTCGTGTATTCGGGCCCATCGTGATTAAGATTTCGGTTTAGGCAAGACGTTCAGATTAAGCAGTCGTTTAGGTTATAAGAGTAAGAGTTCTAGCATTCTCCTTTAGGTTTTAGGGTTAACGTAGGAATTAGTTTTAGGGTTAAAATAAGAGTAGGATCATGGTAAGGGTTAGGTCATATTAGATAAATTTGGTTTTAGAGTTGTTAGAGTAGAGTTGATTTAAGATTGGGCTCATAGTAAAAATAGATTTAGGGTTGAATGTTAAAGTCCAATATAGATTAAAGCTATGTCATGGTGTAAGAGTAAGTGTTAGGCTTGGGGTTAATTGTAAAGGTCCCATGCGCCCCCCGCACCACCCCCCCCCCCCTTTAGGAACCCACAGTGTGAGAACGCCTTAAGGCCACTAAAGTGTTAAGGTGAGTGATCAGTAAAGACCTGAACCGTAATGAGGGCGCTCTTATCACAACTGGACAAAGACTTGATTAAAACGCTAAAGAAACTGGTCACAGAGATTTAAATCTAAATGGCCATTATTGGAAATTACAACTGTTTTGCAATGGAGTTTTACTCCACTAACCTTGACGGATTTTGACGTCAATTATTTCCAAAATGTATGATGATCTTACTAAGATTTATTGAACGAATGTTTGAGAGGAGATTTTGTAATGTCACGGGCACCGAGGCCTGCCATAAACAATGCACTTAAGAATCTCATAAATGACGGGTTTGGAAGCACAACTGCCCAATCGAGTCATCTTTTCCGTCCCTCCTGCGCGCGATATTTGGTTGTCGCAGCATTAGACCTCAACGAAGCGTTGACTTAAACGCTGGCTTACGCACATGCAAAGCCTGCACCTACGATGCGCGCGTGCGAATTAGGTTCTGAATTCATTTCCGTTGACGTTATTGTCTCGTGCAATCGAATGTGCTTAGTCAGTGAATGGCTAGATGCCTAATTCTGCACCATTGCCATGGCCTTTGTTTATACCTCTAAAGTTTACTCAGGTTTCTTGTTTAGTCCTCAACTAGTCTGAACACGACGTGTAACGAATTCTAGAAGTAGTACTGTTCCTCTTTCTACGTTCATAGGACAGTAATGACAATGATTGCCATAAGCTCACATTGTAAGCAACAAGCATCAAGCAGTCAGTTCGATTTACTATGTGATCAGTACGTCTCACATTTTGGGATTTCAAACCCTCCTCAGAAACAATTGTCAACACAAATCACTTCCTTTTTTATTATCGAAACTGTTACCTTTTGTACTTTTTTTAAAAAGACAAAATATAACCCAAAGTATACTGGAACATTAAATTGACTAAACAACTTTGATTTTGTCCGAACCTGTGTTTTTTAAGATTTTTGGCCGGCACAGCAGATGTTACACGACACATTGAAATGTGGGACACTTTCTTCTACCGTGCCCTTGAAAGTCCCCTCTAAAAGCATGTAGTTCCCTATGATTTTGTTTGTAAAAATAACCGAAATTGCCGCTTTAACTATATGATATCAAGCAGAATTCAAGCTTTTCTTGACACCAATTTACTTTCTAACTAAGTCCCAAATAGGTCGACAAGAATCGCCTAAAACCTGCGGGCGCCATTAATCGTTTGGAAAAAGGAGTACTTATATCCCACATTTTTTGCCGGAACTATATATCCAGTGGTACTCCCCCCCCCCCCCCCTCTTCCGGGTTAGCACCACTATCTCGCCTCCCATAGACTTTGTAGAGACAATTCATGTTTATCGTGGGCTGTATCTCGAGTTACCTTACTTTTCCGAAAATGAGAATTGCAGAGTTTTTCACAGCCAGACTTTCTTTTTATAACATATTCAAATATGATTACAACTTTTACGTATAATTTGGCAATATTTAGCGATTTCCTCGGAGGTTAGTAAATTTTCTCTACTAAAATTATCGACCGAAACCGGAACTGCACGTATTTGTTAATTGGCCATAAAAAAATAATCTTAGCTCAACACATTTGCTTTCAGTAAGTGTCATGGTCATTTTAAGCGTAGCCTACATGAGCGAAGACGGGTTACGCGGTATCTCCCCGAAAATGCACAAAAGGAGCAAACGTGGGCCAGACGATTCACGTGCATCTGCGCAATGCTTATTACGCTTGCATATGTGTACATATGCATTGTGTAACCATGCATGCGCGCGCATACACACACACATACACACATACCAACCACACACACACACACACGGCATATACAGACTGCGTGTTCTCGTCGAACGGCAAACACCCTTACATCATTTCAAGCATGGAAATTAAAAATAAATTCAATCAAACAGCAGCTGTGGAAAGATTAATCGAGGTTATGCAAACAAGTTGTGATCAACTTTCAGATTCTACCTGATATAAGCTACAACTTAACAAGTGCAGCTTTTAGTGATAGGACTGGATATTTACTCTTACTCTTTTTGTAACCTGGTACTCCTGGGTTCAATAACAAGCCAATAATTCATTTTGGCGCATCCATGTCATATGCTTTATTTAATTGGTTTCGTATGGACACTGGGGTCCATATACTTTTATTTGGCTTGTCTTGACATGATGTCGTGATTATTTTTGTTCGCCATGTGGGCCATTTTGGCTGGTAAAAAATGCAAATACTGGCATGTTTGTTTTGTCCCTATTTTTCGGTGTAACAGTAATATTTGGGTTTAAGATGTTTGGCTGTAACAGATTGGTTTAAATAAAGTTTGATTTTTTTTTAAATGGTTTTTGGAATTTCCTACCTGACTTTTCAAATATTTACAACTCAGTTCTAGTAGCCTATGTAAGATGGTCGTGGAACTGCTAAATTTGCCATTGTAGTGATATAAATTGGATCCAATAATACATTGTTTTAAACAAAGCCGGAGGCTAATATGTTATCATGGAATTTTATAATCCTCAGCCTTGTCTCCTCGCTTAACTAAAAAACATGCTGAGATTTTTTTGGTATCATTTTGACCGTAGATCTATGTGCCGATATTCGTGCAAATTCAATCTACTCTGGTAGAAATTTCAGTTTTGTTATTTTATGTCCTTAAATATTTGCTCCTAGCATGTAAACACAGCCCACACCCCCCCCCCGCAAATCAGGTCCACATCACTGAAATTGTTAAAATAATTTCTTGGACTATATCTATGAACAATAAACAAATTTTAGGCTGCTAGATCACGAAATGCATCTGTAACAATAAATAGAATTGCTTGGGGATATGACAAGGCCAGACTGTGACATAACCAAGACTTATTGTTGCAATGTTTATCATCAAGAGCAGCAGCACTGCTGTCATTTGTTCTTTGAAGGCCATGCTTCTTCTCCAGACTCAAAGGTAACAAATTATTTTCACATAGAGGGCAAATCAAACATCATCGTAATATGTGTCAATATGTGTAGATATTGAATCATTTCGAATAATTGACACTTAATGCATAAGGTCTTCTGCACGTCCCGTTGGTGCATAGGGTCCACTTGCTCCCCCACCTCCTCCCCTAAAACAGATTGCAGTTGGATTTTAAACAAAACTCTTTGACCATTGTGGTACATCAATTGAAACGATCACATACGAAAAAAATATAAATCGGTTATACAGATTCAAATGGCGTTCCAAAACCCAATTTCATGACGCGTTGAATTTGTCAAGCCCCAAAAAGAAAAATATCTTTCCTAAGGGACGTTTTCAATAATTCCTGGCTTAAATAGTAGGACATAACTACACACAGCTGACATAAAATTTAAAAAGAATCATAATATCTAGTACGTTTAAAGGTGCTTGTTCCATTTATGTGTATTGTGCTTACATTGATGGTTAACCACAAAACCGCGGTTTTTGTGTATCTTGGGAATGAAATGGTTTTTGAGGCTCAAATTTCAGGTTGACAATGAAAAAATACGGCCTTTCATCTGATTAGCAAAATCGATACTACTGTCCGGGTAAATCGGTGGGTCCCAAAGACGATCGGAACACGCACATTTAAGTAGAAAACAAATTTTGAATAGTGCCAACAAAATGTTCATGATAATTAGTAGAAAAATGCCATTACTAATCTGAATGTTTTTTCCACCAATATGCGCAACTGGAATTTATGCAATACACAAAATTTTGGCCAGATAATTTAGCGTTAAAACATAGCGCGCAAAAAACGAAATCAATGGGTCCACATGGCACCCATTCCCTTATTCCACCCAAGTGAATAACTAATACAACTCTTACAAAATTAACCATATCTTACCATGTCCCCCCTTACATGTCTATAGAGGCGACTATAAGGGGCACTCTTCTGTTATTTGAACAGACGGGTTTTTAAATTTAGGATCTGTAGTATTAGATTGTAACAGACTTGTAGTACCCGACCCATACCGTACCCGTACCCATACCCGGTTACAAAATGTGCGTACCCGTACCCGTACCCATACACGTACCCGTACCCATGCCCGTACCCGTACCCATAACTTTATAACATGCTGGACGCCTGTACCCGGACCCATGGTCTTGGACCCTTACCGTACCCGTACCCATGGTCTTGGACCCGAACCCGGACCCATGGTCTCGGACCCATACCTGTACCCATACCCATGTCTTGGCCCCATACCCATACCCACGGTTTCGGACCTGTACCGATACCCATGGTCCCAGACCTGTAATCCGTCCAATAACCTAGTCCCAATAATTGGGACTTCACATGACGTTTTAACAGTATGCTTAACAGTCTATATTGTGAGTCCCAAAACACTATGTGTATCAGCTATGACATTTTTGTGTAGCCTTCAATTTTGAAGAGGGCACCACTGACAACATGTTCACCTCCAATTTTCTTATAACACCGGTGCTTTCGCTAATCACCTTCCCTCACCTTTAGCACCAGTAATATCCATTTTAAATACAACTAAAGCTTTCATAAATACTGCATACAAAATCAGGACTTAGTCAACAGTCAGAATCTTAAGTACAAGTCTTGAAATGTATGAAATTTCACTTCATAAAAGTTGATATTACGACTATGCCTGTTGTTGATAACCCTCTAAGGAATACTTTCAAGGTGGAATCGGGTAATATTTATTCGCATAAGCGGTGAAAATTTTGGAGAATCCGAGAAAAAATTTTGTCATATCAATTACACACTATTTTGGCATGTAACTCCTCCATAGATGAAGTGTAATGTGCATATGATGATTTGTACATAGGAGGAGTCATGCTCCAGGACTATCCAATACCCATGGTCTTTTACCATCCCAGTTTCCATGTTGTTGTTGCATAAGCTCTTACCTGTACCTGAAATGATGTAAAATTTAAAAAAACAAAAAACTATTTATTTTTTTTATGTATGCTTTGTTTTAATGGATATGAATGGAGTTTTAATTTTGTTTTACTTTGAGAAGTTTAACGGTGCAACAAGGATTTACACTCGGTGTCTTAAAAAAGATTTTGCACTGAATGTTAATCTCCCCATCTGGAAGGACTAAGACGAGAATTAGTTTTCTTTGGTACAAAAAAATGAAATGTCAAATTTTGTGTGCTTTGAAGCAAATAGAAATGTTTTATTTAAAATAATATAAGTAACTCTAATCTTTTTTTCCTTTTGTTTTCACTTTCACCTTTGATACTACACTTCTGTCAGCCAAATACACAAAAATCAATATGTATCTCTTGGCTGCACCTTTATTTATACAACCAAACTATTTTCAGTCAATCTACAGTTTGGTCACATCATAGACAGATACCCATGGATTTATATAGTGCCTAGCAGTACTATGCCCCACGTATGCCTCAGTGTTTTCACAATTAATTTGCACTGTTCGAGCCATTCACTCTCCCATATTGAAATGATCTTTACCCCATGGACCCTTCCATGTACTGCAACACCTAATTGGATAGTGACATACTTGAAAATTCCCTGATTTCTTCCTTTTCTGACACTTTTTTCAATTGCTAAAAAATACTTATAGGATTCCACAGACTTACCTTCATCTTAGACTATTCCTGCACATTTCAAATCAATATTGACTCTTTCAGGTGGATCACTGATAGTGTCTTAGCTTTTTGGAACTCTTGCACTTATCTGTACCAGGTATAATACTTAAAGGTCTGTACCCGTACCCAAAAGACTCGTACCCATACTCATGACACTGTATCCCCGTACCCGTACCCATGGGTTTGTCGAATTGGGACCCGTACCCATACCCTACCCATGGGCTTGACCCGTCGCCATACCCGTACCCACGGGCTTGGACCCGTACCCGTACCCATACCCATGACTTTGTCACAAGTTGGACCCGTACCTACCCGTACCCGTGGTCTGGAACCGGAACCGTACCCACCCACGGTCTCGGACCCGTAACCCTTCCCTACCCATGGTCTCGGACCCGTACCCATGCCCGTACCCATGATCCGTACCCACACGACAAGTCCTGGATTGTAATCATAAAGGTTTTCCCTGTATGTTAGTATAATTAAGATGTATTTAAAAGTGTTAAATTATAATGTGATATGATGGGTTTAATTATAATATGATGTATTTAAAAGTGTTGAGAAATTCTAATGTTATAATTAGTGTGACTTGTAAAAGTAGCTTAAAATCAGTATCATTTGGGTATCAGCTCAAGTGAATTACTAATTTAAACATTTCATTATACATATATATGAAGTGT
>JAMKCH010026890.1:0-18262 GCA_023653785.1 Ophioderma brevispina
CATGTTGCAAGTCACTTTCAAGAACAGCCTCTGTATTAGAAGTAAACCTAGGTGATTAATTCATGTACCCAAATGACCCAAATCCAATTGTTACGGTACAAAGATCTAACAAAGGGTCTTTCTTATAAATCATTTGCATACCAAAAATCAAATTAGTTACAATTGGTTGGTACCACATCTGTTATTTTGCTTAATATTAACTCTGTATGTGAAACTGCGGCTTTTTTCAGTACATAAATGCGAAATAATCTAGAATGAAAGAGAACTTTCCGTCTCCAATACAACAACACAAATTATTTTAGAATTGCCCAAAACACGTCTATATTGCACTTTTACATGTTAAAAGTTTTGTACACGATGGGAAAACAAAAACTACAGGTGAGAAAAGAAACATTGAGACAGGAAAAAGTGAGGTTGTGCCTTTAAATATCAGAATCAGTAAAAAAATAATATAAACCACAATCAGCCTCCAAAAAACACCAGAAACACATTTAAAAAATTACACACATTTATTTTTGAAATTCCTCATAAAATTTTTTTATTAGAAAAATCTTGGTTGCAAGAATTGTATATTGAAATTTTCACAAAAATACATTTCCCCCATATATAATAATACAAAAGTTTGCAGTTTAAGAGTTAATGTAACAAAGATTCATCAAAGACTCAAATGATACACATTTATTCCTTAAGACCAAACCGAAAAGGCCGTTGTTTTATTTGACAGCCTTACATCGTTTTGTGGTATTGTTGGTGTTTTTGTTGTTGTTTTTGTGTGCTGCATGCTTTTGCTGTGCGTATCAAATTAGGATTGGAAAATCGCGATTGATGAAGAATGGGGAGGGTAATCTTTGACACTATAAATATTCACTATTTTCCCCTTTTGTTAATAAATTGATTTGTTTGTGCTTTGATGTTGTTTCTCCTTTTTCTTTTCTCTAAAAGGTTTTAAATGAATGACAAATATAATACGTGCGTAATTGAAAAAGCTTTAAAAACGATTACTTACAGGAGTTGCTCACGAGAGCTGTGAATTACCCGCAATTATCTCGCATTATCCTGGGGATTCCACAAGTCGTACTTTGGAAGTGTACGATGATAGTAAGCCCCAAATGGACTAAAACCTGAAGGAGGGTGGTGGTCGTGTAGGGAAGAAACAAACAGTAATAAACGTTTGCAGGGTTAAAGAGTTATACACACACATCAAAGCATCGAATGATACATACGTTGCGTAATCCCAAATCAACACAAGATCAGTACATGTGTGTTGCACGATGAGCTATGAATCACCAAATTGATCAAAGATGTAATCGAACAACACGGATATATCTCCATTGGCATGTGATCAGAACATAAGATCTGTTCTGTTGAACACAGACCAGTAGTAAGGACTATTTTTTTATTACAGATCAATTGCGAAACATCTGACAAACAGTGCTGTCTTCAGGTAACCATATTTTAGTTGCTAATTCCAGTGCGAA
Source organism: Ophioderma brevispina (assembly GCA_023653785.1). Classification (NCBI taxonomy): domain Eukaryota; kingdom Metazoa; phylum Echinodermata; class Ophiuroidea; order Amphilepidida; family Ophiodermatidae; genus Ophioderma; species Ophioderma brevispina. The sequence continues at coordinate 1,479 of JAMKCH010026890.1, forward strand.
ATCTTCCAGTCTGTTCTGTTGGTCAATTTTCAAATTTAGTAAAACGCCGTCGGGTTTGCATACATGTTCAAGTCTCTTTGTGACTTACTCTTAAATTGACAAGAGTGAATTGAACTACTTTTGGATGGACTACAGGGCCCACTCCCAAAAGAGTGCAAGTTCATACATTATAAGTATACTTTTTGGGTCAAAGTTATGATATTGACAAAATGATATCAGTTTATCATTTGTTAAATGATCAAGATGACCTTTGAGCAAAAATATTATTTGAACGCTCCAAAAAATTTCACTCTTTTAGAGTGGGCCCTGTAGTCAATCCAAAAAGAGTGAATTCACTCTTTTGCATTTAGAGAGTATATTGTCACCTACCACAAATGTGCAAATGGCATAATTGACTTGTTTGCCTAGTGGCGTCAACCGCATATAAATAGAGAAAGGACGCAACTGTGTGATGCAAAGTATGACAACTAGTTTGTATCTATTCAAAAATATTCAATTTATTCTAAGAAAGTGTTCTTTCTTCTTTTCTTACAAAGGCTAAAGAAAATAATTAGTTACAAACCGAAATTAGCGTTGGGAGTACTCCTTTTGATTTGTACAATGCATACTGTCAAGGATAATACTTGGGGTTGAAGGGATTCTGGTACACACATGAGTGTAGATCCATACAAATTTGTTTTCCAATAAACATATTCCAAATATAGGTTTTGAATATACAAAAAATACTGATAGGTTTGACAACAATCTATAAAAGTAATGACCTAATAAAGTTGTTTCAAAAAAGTTTGAGGTTCGCCCGTGTACAGGATGGGGACCGACTTTCAAGTTTGAAATCTAATAACCTTTGGTTTATCTTATGAAAAACGGTTTAAAAGCCAAGACGGTTGACTGTGAAAAGTAGTGCACTAATCATAATTACCAGATATCAATGGAATTTTAGTTGGTCTCTTAATTGGTAAAGACAGTCTTTGAGTACGCATGTACGTTCTTCATAAGAGTTTTCCAAGGTTCTTCGGTGATATGCATTCAAGCTTTACTCAAAAGTTCTTTGCTGTTATAAGTACGGCTATATCCTCAGTCTCAAGGTGCCCCAAATTCAGCATTGGTAAACGGTAGTAAGGTTAGTGTTTGAATTCCCAAAACAGCTCAAAACCAGGATGTAAATAAAGTAGTAATCTAGGAGACACTGTTGGTTGCCAAAAAAAAATAAAGATTTGAAAAAGTCCAAATAGATTTGTCCAATCACAATGTGCCGAATGAATTTGGTTAAAACAATATTATTGCCACTACAAAATTTTTGGGGCTCACAAAAACATGTTCAATTGGTTGACTTGTTCTGCATTCCGAACATTCAGACATGTAAAAAAAAATAATTTTTAAATAAGGTGTCATAACTGGATAATTCAAACTAATAACCCAAAGTCCATTTAGATGATTATGCTACAAATGCTACATCACTATGTTAACACAACATGAGGTTAAATTAAATATAAAGCAATGCACTAAAGGTGCATAATGATAACATATTTTTTTGTTACAAAGCTTCACCATAAGTTAGCATGGTTGTAATTCACCAAATATTTCTTTAATTTACAAGTGAAGAATTTGCAACCTTTAACAAAACATGAAAAATTCTGAAAGAAACCCCTTTAAGAAATATGGAAAATACTGTTAAAAAATCCCTTAAAGCCCGACAGCTGACCTATGCATGGTACACTTGAAGTAAAGTTCAGATGATATTTTACTTACAATTCACTGCCATATTCTTAGGCTCTGCAAAACAGACGAGCTCCACATTCAGCTGAGTCTAGCTGGATGGCCCCATCCTTGAACTTGCTGACTGCTGACTCTCCAGAATACAGCTAAATTTCTGGATGTCCAATACAAGCTTCAATCAAGCAGTTGCCAGATAATTTTTACATTTTACTGGCCACAGGATATACAGGCATTATATTGCACTACCTTATTGCAACCGTGCGCCCCATGATGAAAAAAACCAAAATGCTCGTCCCACCACCTAAGTGATGGCCGACTCAATCCAATTATGTTCAAGCGGAGAGTGATCTAAAAATCTTGCTGCAGCCAATTCCATGCTGGCTGCGCTAAGAATTTCGGCATAATCACGGCCACAAAAAAGATACAATTGTTTAACAATACTTGTCATGCTTGTCCTACTTAAAGCACTAGTTAAACAGTTGTGTAGCTCACCTGGGAAGCTCAATCAACCCAAGCATTCAGAACAATAAAAAAGAAGGGAAGAGTGAACTTTGCTGGTTAAATGGAACAAAAACTTTATCATACATTTGGTTCACTAGAGGGAAATGACCAGATTTAACACACTACTGGTATAAAACATCTAGGGTGACCAAAATCGATAGAGTGAACACAAATATTCTAGGCCCCATTCTGATGTAATTGTATATCTCAAATAAAATATTAGGATCTCAATGTGACCATATTCGATGTGGCAGAGTACAGAGATAAGGGAAATAGATTAAAAATCACCTATACAACAGCGGTAACTGAACAAAAGATGATTTTGTTGGTACACTGGTGGGGCATCCTTTGTAAAATATGTTTGCATCATTGTAAACAAGCCGCGCATATTCTAAACCATGTATATAGGCCTACTATTTTTTGTTTTACATATTAACAATCATTCCCCTTCAATCCATAATAGGGTAAATCACATTCCTATAATATTATTTCGTCTATACGTTTCTAGTTCGTAAGTATTCTCTCAGGTTTATATCATTATACCAGGGTACTTGCTTTTAATTAGCTTTAATGATTGTTTAAAATAACTAATCTGTTTTACTTTGCCGTATGAGTGGATAAGTAAAATTTAGTAAATATAAAAAGTTATTTTTTAAAAGTAATGTTAGTGCGAGAACTGATTTTTCGTTTTGATATCAAATGACAAAATTACAATATTATATCCCATGATGATCCATTTGAGGGAGTAGCGACAGTTATTCCAGAATGTCTATCATTTGTGACAATATATATATATTATATATATATATATATATAATACAATATAGATCTATATATATATATATAATATATATATATCTATATTTATATATAATATATCATTAATGATATTATATATACCCTATACACCTAACGTCCCTAGAGTAAAAATCGACTATACTGCAAAAAGTGTAGCGTATTTTTCTTGTTAATCTAGAGAAGAGCGAGAAAGAGCCTGAGGTCCTTTTTGTAAATAAGAATCTAGATATATTTATATATATAGCGATATTTCAGAATTTGGGTCCTTCTACTCCGTTCTGGATTCCATTTGTTTTGGAGCAGACGTTGATTGTTGAACGCAAACTTACTAATTTAATTCGAGTTTACATGATAGTGCACTGGAGGGCGTTCTATAAACGGTAATTGTGTGCTTTTGTAGGACCATGATAACTACGTAGAGTGTAGTTTTACCTCAAATCGGAAAGCCAGAGGAAAATACTTTGAAATAGGTCAAGGAGAGGTACAAACTATGTATTGTGTATTTTGTAAAATGTGTTGTATATATTACCAAATCACCAAAGAGCTGACGTTTGTCAGAGTTTCTAGTAAGCCAATCACCAAGACTTGTCCGTTTATTTTAATTTTATTGGCTATTACTACTTTATTATCCATTGCTTGTGTATGGTGGATTTTAAGATCCATGAATTTAGCCCATCGAAAGGTATGTTTACATTTAATTAACCTTCACTGCACACGTTGTGAAATATCACGTTATTAGCAAGATCTTCAAAATAACATTATTTCGGGAAATAAAGTTTGTTTATATCCTAGAAGATGTATAATAAACAACAATCAATATTTTCAGATAAAACATTTAGACTTATACGGCGTGAAGAAAAAGTTTGCTTGTCGGAAAGAGAAAGCAAAATAACAGAAAAGGAGAGAAAAGAAGAAATTGAGAGAAGAATGAAAGAGAGGTATGGAGTAGATGAGAAAAATGAAGGTTTCAAACATTGATTATGCCTATTGGTTGTCAGACGACCGTCACTCATCACTGATACCGTCACTGGTCTATATAGATGATTTGAACAGATAACAAGAGCCACCGCGAACAAGCTCCTAGTGGGAATGTCCCAGAACCTCAGCATTGCAGATTTGTGAAAGGTGAGGTAGAAAAACTCGTCACCCGTCCCCCTGATAATCCAATTTTTATGTAGTTTCAATTGGATATATGGAGAAGCATGCCCAAGCTAGTTAAAAAACAAAAACGGGGTTTGTCCCAACTATTGCACTGCTTTGATTCTTAATCAATATGTGAGAATCAATAAATATCAATACATTCTAACAAGTACTCAGCACTTTGTACGTGAGTGATTTGTTTTGGTAATATTTTGAAGTTTTGTTTAAAGACATAATCCTTCAATTTATAACTGGCTTTAAGTGACCATGTCATGAAATAGTCAGACTAATGAAAATGGACCCTTACTGAAACCACTTCCTTCCACAAATTGAAAAATAATTTGGGGGGGTTGATTATTAGTTTCCCACCATGGCCACGACAAACCGAGGAATACGGACAATACTACCACAGTTCTTCAACATAAAGCATGTGCAGCTTCCCTCCACATACCATTTCTGAAGGCCTTATGCAATTTCAATTAAATTCAATAGATCCATACATACTTCTTAAGGGAAAAATTTCAACAAAAAGAAAATAAATGCACTCATTCTTTTCAATATGTCTTCGGTTGCAGCCTAATGCCAATTTGTTTTTTTCAAACCAGTAAATGTCACCTACCGCTTATATGGAATAAAGGAGTAACATTCTGAAAGGAGTACCAGTTTCTACCTTTAAATGTTATGCATATAATACAACATTTCCTGTCCCTTAAAACATTTGTCATATCTATAGCCGCATCTTTTACCTTATTCCCTCTCTGCCTTATTTGACAATAATCGATAACACGCAATGTTTTTGCAAGAGGAATACAATTTGTTAATTTGAGATTTAATGTACAATATTGTTGTAGTTTAAGCATTCTGTATATTACTGGAAATGCCCTGGTCTCTTTAAAATTGATATTTTTCTGCTACACTTATGACACAACAAGCTATTGGTTTTGATTGATATCGGGGGATCTATGAACTGTTCACAATAATGAGCACATAATGATTTGTTTGGTTACAAATGTTATTGTTTACTACATACGAATAACAAATCACCCTTTAACAACATGATCAAAGCCTCCATTTCCTATAAAGCGACTACGACTCAAAAAAAAAAAAAAAATAAAAGTCATACACGAATCCGGATATAGGCCCCTATTTAATCTTCCATTGTGATCTGCATAAGATATGTCTCTTCGTTGAACCCAGACAGAAGTAGTAGTAACTCTTTTATAGCAATACGAAGTCTAGACTAACAAATCAACAGCGCTTTCTTCTGCGCGCAACCATGTGTGGTTACGTGAGGCTGCAATATGTTACGCGTCTTATCTAGTTGGTCAATGTTTCTCGATTGTGTTGATGTGTCTTAATACTAATAACCAACCTACCGCCTCCTCATGCCAATCATCTTTAAAATATTTTATATTCCTTACGCTCACATTACTTTGCAGAACCATGCAACATTCCGCTTCGAATCTTGAGCATACATGTTTGAGGCCAAGAATTCCATAGCGTCCCGATTACAATATAGAATTGACAAAAGTACAATACATACTAGTGTAACTTTCATCGAAGTGCGGGACGAGTTGATCACCAACTCCCGCACGAATGCCCTTTAAGATCCGCGAAATTTACTGCGGATAAATACCATTTAAATTTAAAAATTAAACTAATTTTCAGCAAAATGAATCTTTTGGCTATTACATTTGAAATAACGAGAAAATAAAAAGCGGTAATCATTACTGTTTAAATTTTCATATAAATATCCGTCTTACACTGCCCCTTGAACTCATGGGACTCTTTTGCTTGAAGGACAAACTCAACAATAATGGGGAAATGGAAGAAGACAGAGCGATAACGAAAATTACGAGTAAAGAGTAAGAGACAGATAATAGAAAAAATATATAAGTGAAAGAGGCATTCGCCTCAAATTGTGAACCTGAAAATCAGTTTGACTGAAGCTGAAGGGTGCACTTTGTATTCAAAGGTGGATATGATGCGTTAACGAGACAACGGTAAAAAAGTTCCTTTTTTCCAACAGGCGATGTACCGTGGAACATTGAATTAGGGTAATTCAAAAACGGACGGGCAAATATGGAAAAAGGCATGTTTACTCAAATTAATCCTAAAATACCCAAATTAACAGATATCAAAATCATTAAAAATATTGTAAATCGGAAGTAAGGCAAAGAAGATAATAAAGGGCCTGTGTAACGACCAATCATTGCTTCTTGTTGGGGTATCAAAACGATCCAAAACTACTTCAAATAACGTAGCAAAAACAGACAAAAAGACTTGTTTAGGGTAGTTTTTTCAGTCGTTGGAATACTTATTTAGGGTCATTTTGTCAGTCCGTGTTCACGCATCATATTCCACCTTGGAATACACGTGGCCCCCGGGGGTGCAAAACAGTGATTATGATGTCGTGTCAGACGACCGTCACTCACCACTGAATATCGTGACTTGTCTATATTAGTTGGATCAGCTTCGAAATCTGCATCAAGGCAATTTAACACCTGTCTAATGTATTTCTGTTCATCCTTGCTGGTATCTCTCCTGTACGTCATGTAGCTTTCACCATCGATATCAATATATGCATTCACGACGGCAGAGGCGCGAAAAGTCAGTATACAACTGCAACAAACGTCCCACCTGCCTGAAGCTCACTCGAGGTGGAAGTTACCGATGCTTTAAGTGCACATTGGAAAATCCTCTATCTGATCTCACTAGTTGTTTGTTAAAGGTGCTTGTTCCGATCGTTTGTGGAACACCCCGATTTACTCGTAAGTAGTATCAATTTGATGTCAGATGAAAGGCGGTATTTTTTTCCTTGTCCTCCGAAATCCATTTGCATTCCCAAGATACTGCCAAAAAAACTGGCCGTTTTAATGTTAACCTCAATAGTAGCACAGTAGTGCGTTTGCCTATGCATTAGGCGTCTAGCATCAAACCGCAAGTTTGTGTTCCACTTAGTATAGGCTTCCGTTTTCATATTAGCCGGCCCATCTTCGGGTTCAACAATACCCTCACCAGACAAATGGCAATGAGGTCAGTTGCAAGCAGGTGAATGTATTGTTCTGCAGATTCTTTGTGGAGAGGCGTGGCCTAGCGTTAGGGTTGCTTTCCTGTGGCGCAAAGTTATCAAAAATCCCGGGTTCTAATCCGTGTGGGGTCACTTTCTGATTTATTCGGGTGCTCATTCTGGATTAATCTGTATACTCGCTATGATTAAATACAGAATACCGGCATCTCTCCATGGTTACTTGGAATTGGGCAAATGAATCATGAAAGCAACCCGTCCGTCGGATGGGACACGTTAAAAAAGCCTCAACGGTCGCCGTGTACAGAGAGTCACAACTGTACATGTACCCCGCATTCAGTGTCGAATATAGTAGGGTTTGAAACCCCTGAACGGTTCCAAATCCCCCCAGTCTCAAAAGTGGGCCATGTTAGGAGCGTCCGTATCGATACACGCGGCCCCGGATCAGTTTCTCGTTGAATAAATCCGACACCACCACAAGCCATTCCAAATGACTTGTGGACACGCTAAAAAAGAACTTTCCCCCCAAAGCCGGCCCCAAGATGGCCGCTATCTGAAACACTGAAACATCTATTGTTGGGTCAGCGTAGACTCCCATATCAAGTAAAGAACACGATGGACAAAATCGGAACAACAATTTAAGGTGGCTTGTTTCCGATCGCCTCACTGGGACCTCCCTGAATTTACCGGATAAGTAGTAAAAATTAATGATATCAAGATGAAAGGCCGTATTTTTCTCATTATCGTCCTGAAATTTCAGCTTCCAAATCCCACTTCTTTGCAAAGATATAAACAAAAAACTGTCGTTTTAGTGTTAACCAAGCAATATAAGCCCAGTAGTGACCTAGGCCTTGCAATGTGCATTATCGCTTCTATTAATCCAAACCCGCAAGTTTAGTTTTCCCACGATACTGATGGCAATTGTATGAGGGTGCCAGGCCTTCTCATATCAGTGGAGACAGATACACATAACTCGGAACACCCACCTTTAACAGCAAATCTGTACTAAAACGGATATGTCTGTCCGCTATGCATTTAATGTATGCTTTGACATGGGGTTTGATTGATATGTGTCATGAAGGTAAGGAGGACCGTCAGGGTTTTTCAGAGTGACCAAAAAGGTCATATAGAGGTCACTGCGTAGAAATTCCCTATGACCACCAACTTTGTCAAAAGGAGGCGCTGGCCCTGAAGCACAGATCAGTCGGAGGTCAAAGGTCATGTAGAGGTCATCCGCTGTTGCAAGAAAATCCCTAAAATCGCGAAAATCGAGTGACCACATAGTTGGAATCAATCCCATTCTATTTTTGAAACATGGTACTATTTATTTCTGTTTAAAAGCCCGTGAATCAGTAATTGGTGATTATGCTAACTTATATATGATTTAAAATATGTGCAATATTCGGGTTGTAAAAATAAAAAAAATCTCATTGTTCACATACACCCACACACATACATTTCGGATCAAAACAATGCGACGTCAAAAACCTTTACATTTATGAAATGAATCTTGTGTGTATATCGTCTAGTATAAGAATATTACTGTAAGGTTTTAACTGCACTTATGCGCTTCTCCGTTTTTTTGTTGGGCACTTCACTTAAATCAGCAAAAATGTTTTTTTTAAGACTGTCACATAAGTCAAAGCTGACATGGGACAACTCTTCGCCATCTGCGAAGAAAAGGCAAAATCAAATCCCCTGTGTCAACTGCCCACCGACTCATCCGTCGTCCTGCTGAGATACGCCCTTAACAGACTCGTTGAAGGAGGCCATCCAGTCTTGCTGAATGACTGTATACACGCGCGACTTCAAATAGCCCATAACAAGACGTCCAAATCTGCTGTCTCGGGCAATTCTACCTCATGTATAAGTCCATCACTCTGTGTTTTCCAATAACTATTGTAAACGATCTGTCCACAGTCTTGTTCCGATGTGCAGGATCCGCACAGTCGTGTGTTGCCCACCATAGATCCTTACAATTGGTCGCAAGGACTATAAACACCATTTGCTAAATGACCTAAATTTCGACGATTAAAAATGGCCGCCATGGCCAAATACATAAACCAACGATCTAATTGTTTTCTACAATGTTTCCAATTACCGCGTTCTTTGAAAAGATAGCCTAGAAACACCAGAATCCTGCTTTATAATGAGCGCAAGTGAGATATGGGCTCGGATCATTTTCAAATAGCGGCCATTTTAAAAAACGGTGGGAGGAAAACCAGAGTTTCATCCCAAACGGATTCAATGTACAGATAAAATTATCTATTCAGTGGGTTATGCTGGAGGTGCGCGGTGGTCTTCTCGCCCATGGTTATTTGGGTTATGATGGGAAAACTCGCTTACCACATAGGTCCTGTTGCTGGGATGGGAGCTGAGGATGTTGAAGGTACAAAATATTCTTACAACTGTGTGTTCTTATCCAGGGATCTGCAATTCATAATAACCCAACCAAGTCAATGGTTAAATCCTTTTGTGCCTTTCCGAGCCATAATATTTTGGTACATTTACATCTACCACGTTTCTGTTAATCGTCATTGTGCGGTTATGCATGAATGCATTCATGGAAGGCCATTGAAAATGGTATCAGGATATTCATGAATCTGTATTATAAAAGTACACAGCAAGATCCTACTCACAGTGTAGGGGCTACTCATGTGTACTCTTAGCTCTATTCCAAGGGTACCCCTTGATCCATTATTGATTGTAGTAACCAACAACTACGCAATGCGAAGTACCCAAGGCCACTTGGTGGAGAGCATATGTTACTTAGAAGGGGATAAAAAACAATATAGGAGAGATGAAAGTTGAAGGCTTCCAGGTGCTGACAGGTACATATATAAAGCCATCAATAGTGTGGAGTAACCACTGCAGCTACTCACTTGGGAGTACTTCACAGAGTTACTTCCTCCTACCGGGGCCTAGTACAGCACTTTGCGACCATAGAGGGTGCCAAAACCTTCATGTTGTTTACGACTTCTATGATAATTTTCGAGCTTAGTAACATCTATATTTGAGTTGAGTGTCACACCAAAACCCATTATATATTGTCGCCCAACATCACCACCACTGTCTTATCTGACGAAATGCTGTTTTCGTGAAATCGCCATTGAAATTCTACCTGGAGATTTCAGGTTTGTACTAGGAATTAAAATTACAATTTACTTTTTACTTTTGCATTATGAAGAAAACAAGCATTCTGAAGTTTAAGTTTTGTTTGACCTTGCCGAGTTTTGAAAGTACAATTGTATTCCTGATATAAAAGCTACAAAGTCATAAGACTGTATGTTGAAACGCAAAAAAAAAAAAAGTCGTTATTTTCACATACGGACGTAATTTCAACGTATATTTCTAAAGCGTTCAGATAGATCTCTATGTGAAACACGCCATGTTCACGCACGAGGCAGATACGCGCTCATAGATCTGTATGTGAAAAAGCGGTAAACAGCTTGTTTTAGAACAGCGTTATTTAAGCCTATTCAAAATTACGTGGTAAATGAACACATACGGGACAGTATGTGAAATCGCGGATGCAGTTTAGCTTATTGATCACAATTCTTAATTAATATCTCACTTATTAGGTCAGTTCAAGAATTGTAATTAAGTACATATGGCAAAAATTCTCAAAAAGTACATATGCAAAATATCTCAACAAGTAAAAAATGTGAGAAGACAGGATGTGATGTGGGCGACGACCAGTATGTGTAAACGTCACAATAACATTGTGTGACCAAAATGTTAAAATAATGGATGGAATTACTAAAATAATCACACAGAGCTCAACGCTCCTTTGCATGGGAGTACCCCCGCAGGTACTCCCGCATGGGGTGACTAGTGGGTAAGCTACTGCGTGTGTACCTAGTGGATGATTACCTCCACTTGTGCGGCCGGCGATGTGGTACCTGCGGTGGTTAACCCGTGGCCTAACTTTTAACAGGTACTTAAAAAAATACTCCCATGAAGAATTGTTGTGTATGTCAATATTCCTTTTTTAAATGTGGGTACACTAGACTAAAGATTCAATTTCAAGCGTATTTTTTTTTCAATCCCATTTCGGAATTCGAGTAGTTGTAATAGTTGTTAGTTTTTGTGTAGTACACGGGTGAATTTGAACTGACATGAAATCATAATAAAGGAACAAGTTTACTGTATTTGACTTTTCTTAATGCAAAAATCCCTATTTTCATTAATTACCATGACCCACCACTCCTCTTTCCTCTCTCTCTCTCTCTGCTAACTATAGTTTGCCTAGTGTGTGCTTAATTTCCCCAAAGCAAATAAAATGATTTTTTTAAAATAAATGAGTCAATCAAAATAGTTCTTTCCTTACACTATAAGTCATACTTCAGAACGTATTATTGCTTCGAGCAGTCAATTTTTTTATAGCGTATTCAAAATGTCCAAAATAACCTCATATCTGGCTTAAAGAATGGAGGTCGTCAATGTTTATTCATTATCCATATGAAACTTAATTCATTGTTTCAAATATTACAAAGAAACTCATTCTGCATACAGAACTGCTCTTTGTTATTTCCAAAAGTCCGGAATTAAAGGTCTATGGCCCCGTATCGCTGGTAGCCTCGTCCACGGAACCCCAGATTTTACTGGAAGTGGTCAATGTTTTGGTGTCTGAAGACATCTACTATTTTTGTCATTAGCCCTGTGACTTTGGGCTAAGAGATTTTGTTGTTTTGATGTTATGAGTTAAATGTTTCCCCCTTTTGTGCGACCAAGTAATTAATTTTACAAGTATTCTATGGGGCTTATAAAATCCAGTTTTTAGCTGTCACATCCAACGGATAAAATATTGGGGCGAACCTTACAGAGTTGGAAGAAGCATTATGGCAAATATGCTCCTGGAGCAGTATTTGACTTAGATTTGTTATGACGTCTCATGGACGGGTCAAAGGGTAGAAATACCTTTCAAACACAAATAAATGAGCCTTGTGCACAAATGATCAGAATTTTATAATATAAGACATTTAATTATTTGATCAGATTGTGTTCACGATTGTGTATGCCCAAAACAAAATTACATCTATTACATTTAAAGATTTTCGTTATTATACTTATTAGTGGCCAATAAATGTCCAGAAATATCGAAGCGTGCAGTTCAACGATGATATGTCCACAGCGAGACGCCACAATGATAGCATGCAATAATATTCCAGGGTAACAATATCCAATAGGAAATCTTACTGAGTCCTAGAATCTAATTTGTTCCGCAGTTCAAGACGCGGGGTTTCCCTCGACGACCACTAATATCCACATATATCAGTCCACGATAATCACCATGATTTCCATCTTGTCACAATTTGGAATCGATTTTGATTCCGCAGCACTTTTGGCTTCAAAGACGACATAAGAATAATTACCGCACTTCGCTCACATGGAATTATTATAACTCCTGGCACTATGTCCTGTATAGATCTGCTACTCTTCCAGATCAAACTACAATAACTATCTATTTCTTATACTGTGGCCCTGATCTTCCACTATAGTATCCCCGACAACAGCTAGCTAATTCCCCCTCTCTAACATAATTCATTACAGCATCATCATGCTTAAACATACCTTGTACTGTCAATCAGATTTCACATAAATTACATCATCTGCATGGCACCAGGTTATATATAACTTCAAGGGGGAATTACATATTTTGGGCATCTTTTTTTTGATCTCCAAGCATAAACAAGTTCACTCAGTTTCTAAATTTACAACTTGGGAATCCCTTTCTCCTCTTGTGCAATCTATCTAGTTTTAAACCACAGGTGCGCTCTCAATATAGCAACTAGGGAATTCTATTTTTCCTTTTTCAACATAAAGCACTTTCCCCGTGAGAATCCTTTCTCAAAATAAATTGAGAAAATAAAAACGATTTTCAATCACAAAATGGAGCTAATATCACAGACTATTTCTCCACTGCTTTCATGAGCAATTTATCATATTCGTCCTGGATCATTGGGCATTCAATAAAACTCGGGTTTATTCCCCTTTAATGTCCGTATATGCCACTACCGCTGCACTCCATTTGCCCTCGTTCTAACCTTTTTTTTAAATGAAAACAAGTTTAGCCCCATGAGATGTGTGCATTTGACTATGAATGTGATCTTCCGAGGGTTTCAAGTTAAATCTGACTGGAAAATCTTTCATACCTGAGCACATGTGTTAAACTTTTAGCAGTCGGAGTCGTGTTTTAATGTACACTACGTGTTGGTCTCCTTAGGCCTATCACGATTAAAAAAGTTATATTTGCCTAGGTTCCAATCTTTAGTTAAGCGGTATATCCCGAAATTGTTTCAAATCAAGGTGATCCTGAGCGTAAATGCTCAGATGGTGGTAAACTATGGGGGAGCCCCATATAGACTATGGGACGTAAGTGGGTCCAATTCAGTGTAAATTCATGATAAATTAGAATCAGATGACCGCCCTATCCCGCTTTTTTAATGAATAAAATGTCACCTCAATTTCCTTTTCCTTAATATCATACGCAATGGATCTACATATGACTTCAGAAAGACAATGGAGCTAATTCTAAAAATATTCAACCACCATTGGCCCGGTCTGCGGAGCCATTGTTATAGTATTGCCACGCTGTGTTTTCCAATTGCGTGGCAAATAACAATGATTATTTTGTACACTTGGTACTCTCCCCTAGCACCCCCCCCCCCCACCGGGGGGGGGGGAAACAGAACCGCAGCGTAGAAGGACATGTCCCAAGTCAACAGACCATGTAGACCCCCGCGATACATTGTGCCAGTTTAGTTTTATCCAACCAAATGCCACACACTCTACAGTATGTATATTTTTTTGGATCCTATGGGACAATACGAACACCTTGTCACGAGTTTTAACAATCATCCGGTCAAGTTTACTCCATGCAGGAGGATCTTGACGCATTATAGGGCTATACCGCTTTACCCGATCCAACAGGTTGAAACTCCAACAATACTTTTTCTACATTACCTCACAAGGAGACAAGCACGTTATTGAACATTAAAACACAATTTGACACTTTCAAATTTGTCCCGTTACTACATTTTGCACCGTTGAGAAGGAAGGCAGCATCTGAAAATTTAACCCCATCATTATATACTGTACTAACTGTTTTTGCGGGAGCAAAAGAGATAAAAAGACAAGATAAGAGAAGAAAGAAAAACAAAAAGATAATAGAAAGGAAGGTACTAAAGACTAGATACGTGAAAAAGATAACGAGAAAGATAGAATTGAGATTCGCTTCAACTGTAAGCCTGCAACCACACTTAAAAGATGAATGGCACAGGTAACTTATGCATAATCCGGCGGCCCCAGTCCTCAATCATCGCTTTGTCGTCACGACGGTTCTCGTAGTAAACCCGGGAGGGGGTACTCGACCCAAAATTGGGTACGGGTGTGCGTCCACGGGGTAAAAAATCGACCCATGTTTATAGTGAACCAAATTTCCAAAATATTACCCATTTATAGAGTTTGTTCCGAAATTTCGCCATTTTATAGTTGGCTTTGAATTTCGCACCATTTTCATAGTAATTCTAGCACAATCGGCCCATTTCATAGTAACTACTTTCCAGAAATCAGAAATCAACCATTTTCATTGTGATTTTAAGCGAAAATCGGAAAATTGACCCACTTTCATAGTAAAATGCGACCAAACAAATTGAAAAATTGACCCATTTATATTATAGCAATGACCTTCAAAAAGTGAACCCATCTTTATAGTAGCCTGGTGGGAAAAAGGACCCATTGTTATAGGAAGGCTGTGAACAATGGGAACCATATCGGATCTGCACATATGTACATACCCTTTTCCACTGAGTTACCACCCGCGGAGTATAAAACCAGGTCTATTGTATTTTTTGTTCTTGACTGATCTTTATTGGATCATCCATCAGACGTGACGCCTCTCAGATTCAACTTTTTCTTTTCACCTTCGGGTTAACTTTCCAGAGAGGGTTTTGATTCAATCCCCCACAATGCAAAGTTTGGGGAAACGTTCACCTCAATAGGGTCATAAAAACCTTACTTCCCTGCTCATTTTGGCCCACCCAACGGTAGTACTTAGGATTTTTAACATGATATGAAGTAGTCTTGTGGTCTTAAACGTTTGGACACTTTTATCCCTAAAGTACTAACATGTGTTTAAAATTACAGTACCAGTATAGGCACATTGCTTTGCATCATGGGATTGATCAAAAACACCATCGGGGTAAAACTTCTGTGTACGGTAGTGTTATGCCCTCAGCAATGTTCAAATATGCATTCACTGATGGTAATTTTTTTTTTTCTTTTTTTTTTAAGGGGTGTGCAAAGTGGCAAGAATGCAAATTTACGCGCCACCGGCCTCTAGCCTTGATCAAGGCTGTTTGCTATAAGCTGACAATCTTGCTATTTATTTTTCACACTGTAATTGTATTGAAATCTAATTATTTGAACCATTGTGTTTGCAGGTTTCACGCAGGGCGTTTAGCATTTTTTGAAGGTGTTCTCGGCTAGAGAAGGTTGGATAAAAACAAATTGATACACTCCCCGGTTGTGTTTGTGGGAGTTTCCGTTAAAACGTGAACCATTACACACTTTTTCTGACACACTTATGAATTCGTAAAGCTTATTCTGTGAAGGGGGGTCCTCAATTCATTAAAGTGGGTCAGAAAAGCATGTCAGAGGGGTTCAGGTTCAACGACTTATGTAAGGTAGACAAGCGGATTTTTTTTTCTCCACAAACGGCGGAACCAAAATCGAGGTGCCCAAAAGTATTATACTGAGCATACGCACTTCATATTATAGTTTTGGGCACCACCATGCATTATGTGTTTACGTATCGTCGTAGTTGGAAAGTCCTTATGCGTTTGGCCAAAAAAAAAGTGTTGTTTTGGAGTACGGGCAGTGCCAATAGGGTAGGGCGGGCAAAGATTTTTTTTTTAAATTTTTTTCTAATAATGCCATTACACATCAAATCATCACCATAGTCTATTGTAATGTTATTAATATTGATCTTTTGACTCTTATTATGAAAATATTAAGAGAAGTTTCCAAAGTTACACCAGAACACAAAAAAACACAAACAATATTGAGAAAAATCGGTAAAAATCAGGGGTTTTATAAAAACTACTTGAAAAATAAGATTTTGAAAATCAATAAAATAAATTAGGGTGAGTACTTTTGTTACAGGGCTTGATTTTCAAAATTAGGGTAGGTATACTTTTGTACTCCAATACAACAATTTTTTTGGCCTTATGAGTGTTTTACGTTCGTCGGATTTAGAGAGTGAAAACGAACAACAATGGTATCCCACATGCTTCACTCGGACACCACCTATTTCTTTTCCCAAGCAAAATTAGAGGTCATCGGGACTTTTTGTGCATAGGGATAGGAAGGCGGGGTTTCTTCAATCGATTGATTTTCGCATAATTATTGCAGAAAAATTGGCCGGATCAAAAAAGGAACACTGGGGAAATGCAATGCACTGATAACGCGTTGATGATGCACAGATGTATATGCGTGTGCTTGCGCAACAACAGTGACGACGCGAGAGTGCTTGCGCAACAAAACCACGGCGGGCTGAGTGTGAGGAAAAATCGGTTAACGGACTTGGGCGATTCCATAA